>PVKA01012166.1:0-58625 GCA_004027165.1 Ctenomys sociabilis | reverse complement strand
TTTTTTTTTTTTTTTTTTTTTTTTTTTTTTTTTTTTTTTTTTTTTTTTTTTTTTTTTTTTTTTTTTTTTTTTTTTTTTTTTTTTTTTTTTTTTTTTTTTTTTTTTTTTTTTTTTTTTTTTTTTTTTTTTTTTTTTTTTTTTTTTTTTTTTTTTTTTTTTTTTTTTTTTTTAAATGTATATTTCTCAGGACCCATGCTTGAGTATAGTATTTTCTTAGGGATTTCAAATTCATTCTCTTTGTATTTTTCTTCTTGTTGTTCAACTTCTTGGCAAATTGATGGAGAACTGATCGTATCTATGTTAGGGCCTTATTCTGAGTATATTTGCTACCTAGAAAAATTACCACTCTATGAAAATAAAATAAATATCCAGTAGAACTAATTGCTCATTTTTTCCTTGGCAGATCACTTACAACCTTGGGACTGGTTATATCCTCACTGGCTGACCAGGCGGCTGGCAAGGGCAAAACCAAATTTGTGCCCTACCGAGATTCAGTCCTCACCTGGCTTCTGAAGGTAATTTGTTGCTCTGGCTGCTCTTCCAGCTGCAAACTGTGTTTCAGATGTGGTGGCTGAAAGCTGTGTGCAGAGCTAACCAAACCCACGCAAGGAACTGTCCTATCATCCAAGCACTTCCTGTTGCTTCTTATTCCATAATGGTACTGTATTACAAGTATTACTCGTTGTGAGTAAGGGAGGCCACATTTTTTTCCAGTCATAAGATAGTTCATGAAATGCGAACACACTTCCATGTAGTGTGTTCTTCACTGAGAATGTCACACATGTGTATGATTCTCTGGCTTCGTCCTGTGTGTTGTGCCGGAGCAGGCTTACCTTAGATGCTATTGGAATGCTTTCAGGACAATCTGGGGGGCAACAGCCAGACCTCTATGATCGCCACCATCAGCCCTGCTGCGGACAACTACGAGGAGACCCTCTCCACACTCAGATACGCAGATCGAGCCAAGAGGATTGTGAATCATGCTGTTGTGAATGAGGACCCCAATGCCAAGGTCATCCGGGAACTACGGGAAGAAGTGGAGAAGCTGAAGGAGCAGCTTTCGCAGGCTGAGGTACGGTCCACCTTGTGTTCCCCGACTGAGTGCCTGACTGGTGAAGGTGTGCTAACGCCCTGCTCTGGGTCCTCTCTGTGTGATTCAGCGCATCAGTGTTTATTGGCATCAGCTTTCTGATAAGCATTATGAAGACCAACATGAGTGATACAAGACTCCTGTCCTAGCAAGTGGCAGTCATGAAGGCAAACAAGAGATGAGTCCTGCTAATGGCTGTTTGCTTCAGTAAAGCAGTTAGTCCTGATGAAGTCCTAAGAACTGAGGATGTTCTTTTTATTTGAGCATAGGCTATTTCCACCTAGCCTTGTAACTTTCATGTCCTTGTTAAGTCATGGAGATAGCATGGTCACAGATAAACATCAGAAATAATTTGGTAGTCTCCTTTTAAGTTGTGTTTACATCAGGCTTTAGCAGGTAACAGGGCAGTATTTCTGCCTTGTTTTACCATCTGTCCTCAGGTTTCCCCAAACTTCCATAGCTGTGTGCTTCTCCAAGTGTATATGATGGTTTACAGATGCCAAGCAAGGCACTGTCTCACTTGAAATGGGTGTATGGACTGAGATTCAGGCCAGATACTTTAGCTGAAGTCACGCGTTTCCTTATGTCAGGACCAGGGTGTCATCTGTTATGGTTTAAATAGGAAGTGCCCTCCAGAGACTCATGTGTTGAGGGTCTGAGTCCCCGGGCAGCAGTGCTGAGAGGGAAGACTCAGAGGGTAACTGGATCAGGGCAGCACAGCCCCTCCAATGGCTTAGCCCACCAATGAGACCATAGTTGGATGGACAGAAGGCCACATGGGTTGGAGAAGTAGGAGGCCAGAAGTGTGTCTTGCTCTGCCCATCTGGCTCTGCTCCCTCCTTTAGCTCTCCATGGCCATTGGGTAGGTGGCTTTTCACCCCCATGTCCCCCTGCTATAAGGTTTCTGCCTTGAAGCCAGTAACTGTAGACTGAGCCCTCTAAGGCCATAGTTGAAGTAAACCATTGGTCCTGTAAGTTGCATTTGCCAGATCTGTTGTTCCAGCAGTGCAGCAGTGGCTCACACAGAAGCCCCATGCTGCTAAGCTCCCATGTCTTCACACCACTCCTTTCTGATCCCAGGTTGGAGGTGAGGCGAGGTGAACAGTCACTAGCCATCATTTATTGAGCATTTATGTACCAGGCACTCTAGAACTACTCTTTTATCTATCAACAATATTTAACAATAGTAAATCCTGAAAATGTTGCTAGTATATGTTTTATTGTGAAACATAACTGCTTTATTAATGTCAGAAGAGTTAGCAAAATACCAGAAGAACCAAACACCAATAAGGTTTGAAGAGAGTCCTGATCTTAGGAGGAAGGTACAGTAGTTCTGGAATTTGTTCATAGGTAGATTGTCTGCTTCCTTCCTCTTGTTTCTGAAGTATCATCTTGACTGTGACCATAATATCTCGGCCTGCAGGCTGGAGCAGTAGGTGGTCGTAGGAAGGAGAAGAAAAGCCACATGAGTCCACCTAGAACTTCCGTGTGTGTCCCCCTGTGTCCAGTGCCAAATGTCACTCGAGCTGTCTTGATGCCAAGAGATCTGGGCACACTGAGCAAGCTTCCCGGTCATCCCCATCCCAACTTGCAGTCTAAGCACTGTTTGCCTCATTTATGGGGCTCTACCCTGTAGTGGCCCTGGAACTATAGGGCATCAAAGCACATTGTTGCCAAGTATAGCCCTGTGAGTTAGAAACATCTATATTTATGTAAAATGTAACAATGTCTATATAAGACCAAACCCTTACTGCCCACACCAGATGTCCTGCTTTAAGTGAATAATAAATACACCAAATGCATTATCATCCATGGAGAGAAGTAGTGTAAAGGGTCCAGACGTAAACTGTAAAATAACTGAGAAGAGTCTTTATCCTGGTAGATTAACATAACTGTGTGCTTATGGCAGTGGGTATTAGTATCTGACTTACTGAAAAAGAAATCTGCAGAAGTAACATTTTTTCCTACTTTGACATTTTAAAGATGTCTTTAGGTTTTTAAAAGTGAAATTTAAACATAGTGTATAAAATGACTGCCACAGCTTGTCTCACCTTCATTCACGGTACTGGTATTTCTTTTTCTCTCTGAAGCAGCAGTAGCTATGTCCATCTACATTTCATTACTTAGTAGAGATCTGAAAGCTGCTCCAATGGTGCTTGACTTGCTGCTTCCAGCAGACTCCTGGACCCTGCTTATGAATAGGTATTCATTGCATGCATTTTGTATGTAATGCTGGGAAACTTTGAAAGTCAGATATCTCTGGTTTTATTTTAAAGGCTATGAAAGCCCCTGAACTGAAGGAGAAGCTTGAAGAGTCTGAAAAGCTGATAAAAGAACTGACAGTGACCTGGGAAGAAAAGCTGAGGAAAACAGAAGAGATTGCACAGGTAGCCTGATAATTTAGGCCTAGAATAGCCCAGTCCTTTTCCACTTGCTTTCTTTCCTGTACAGCCACTTATCCTCCAAAAGGCTCAACAGGGTCCATCTATTGGGCCAGAGACTACAGAGACAGTTTTAGACATTAATGTCATATCTTTCACCAGTTAACGAGCTAACCCATGATATTTGCTAGAACGAGCATTAGCAAGTGCTGCATTTGAGTGGGCAGGGTGGGCAGAAATGTCTTCCTTCTTTCCTGCTCCTCTCGTTGCATCAGGAGTCTGGTCTGAGATTCTGAGGTCACCTGGCTCCTCCCAGATGGTCATCCTTATATATCATCCTTGATGTCCCTGCAGCACCATCACAGGGTGCCATGCCCAGCAAGCTCTCGGCGAACTTTGTTGAGCTCAGTGGAATGTGTCATCTCACTGGCATTGTCCCCAGAAATAATGACTGGCTCTTTCCATGGATACGTCCTGTAAATAGAGCAGCAAATAGAGCGCCCTGTTCTGTCTGTTCTGTGCCCAGGAGAGGCAGCGGCAGCTAGAGAGCATGGGGATCTCCCTGGAGATGTCTGGCATCAAGGTGGGAGACGACAAGTGTTACCTCGTCAACCTGAATGCAGACCCTGCGCTCAATGAACTTCTGGTTTATTACTTGAAGGTGAGGCTGTATATGAGCAGATAATTGCAGTCCCCAGCCATTCACATGTGGTTCCCAGCGCAGCCTCAGGGGCTATCTTCACAACTGCGCCCTTTGCATCCAGTGTAACCCTAGAGTGAGGTAATGGGTAGTACAGCCCTGTCAGCAGTGAGAATGAGGAGCAACTCTATTGCTCCACCTGGGGCTGAGCGGTGGGGCCAACTCCTTGTGAGTGTAGGCTCCAGAGGGGAGGAGCAGGAAGCACAAGTGTCCAGGCAATGTCTACCTGTAAGAGATGTCAGTAGTGACATGGCAGGGATCTGAGGATACGTGGCTGTAGCCACAAAGATCCTGCACAGCTTTGGAGGTCCTTACTGTACTCCTGTAGAATTCTAAAATCTTAATATCAACCTGAGGGCTGCAGATATAGCTCAGCTGCACAAGGCCTGCCTGACAAGCATGAGGTTGTGAGTTTGATCCCTGGTACCAAAAAAAAGAAAAGATCATTCTGAGTCTAAAGAGCCCTTTGTGCTCAGTGTGTGATACACAGCTGTTATCGTAGCACTCAGAGAGGTGGAGGGAAGAGAATTACAGGTTTGAACCCAACCTGGGCAATTTAGTGGTGCAAGGAGAAATTATCTCAAATTTTGAAAATAAAAAAGGGAATCGGGGCATGGTGCAAAGGCTTCTGTGCTAGATTAGACAGCAGTGTTCACACAGCTCCACTCTTCATAGGGCTCCATCCTCAGGAAAGAAGTTCTGGTCTTGTGACCGCTCCTCAGGGGTGGCCTCCGGGTCAGCACTGCACCCTGACCGTGGTGGTCGGATCGGTGTAGCAGTTCCCAGATTTTCTGGCTCCAGACCCATTTACATTCTTAAGGAATATCCAAGAAACTTTTGTTTACCTGCATTGTAGCTATTGATGCTTATTATGTTAGATATTAAGACTGACAGCATTTAAAAATATAAATTAAACATTCATCTTTGGAGCAGCATCTTATCATACATCCATGTAAAAGCTCTACTGTATACACATGATAAAATGAAGTCGTACACAAATAGCATTTTTGTTAAAATCCTTTCACCTCGTGGGCCTCCCTGAAGATTCCCAGAGATGTGAGGAGTTCTCTAAGCACCCTTTCAGAATTGCCAGGCTATTTGTATAGTAAAGGTAAGAATCTACAGTCATCTCCACCCAGCACCTGATCTCAGGAGCTAAGCAGAGTGGGATCTGGTTAGTACTTGGATGGAAGAAGCAGGACACCCGCAGGAGGAAGGGCCCCCAGTTGACACTAATCTAGGGCATTCAGTGGCCCATTGGGGCCAATGACTGAGGAAATGATTAAGGAGTAAGTTGCCTTTGCTACCATATTCACTTTACAATGCCAAGACCCGCATTTTCTTTGTAGGAAAACATTAGCATCATGATGAAATAACCTATAGGAAATAGAAAAAGTTCCTATAAATGAACAGGAGCTCATCAGTCACCAGATCACCAGTAACTGTAGTCCTCAATGCCTTAGCTTTACAGGACTTAGAAATCACACCAATCTCTACATTGTATGACTCCTAGCCTTCAGTACTCTAATATTGGCATTAAAAAAGTAGATTTTTTTTTCTAACATTTTAAAAGTATATATGAAGCCCTGGGACAGCTCAATGATAGTGTACATGCTTAGCATATTTGAAGGTCTTGGGTTCAATCTCCAACACCAGAAAAAAAAAGTAACAGGGGCCGGGGAGATGGCTCCATAGAATAAACACTTCCCTGGCAAGGGCAAGGGCAACACTGGTAAAAAAAATTAGTGTGTTAAAGTAAGCATGTGACTTCTGATGTTCCATATATCTAGCATGGTCCACTTAATAATAGTCATGTTTATCTTACTAGATTGTTTATATTGATTGGTATAAATTTTAGTTGAGTTGCTAATTAGAGTGGATTTTTCTTTCTTCAATATTCTATTCCTAGGATCATACCAGGGTGGGTGCAGATACTTCCCAGGATATCCAGCTCTTCGGGATAGGGATCCAGCCTGAACACTGTGAGATTGACATCAGGAGTGATGGAGATGTCACCCTCACTCCTAAAGAAAACGCGAGGTGGGAGGCGCTTCGCGAGCCTTGTGTGCCTGGTTTTCGTAAGGAAAAGGCCGCCTCTTTCTGTTTGCCTAAGTTCTCATGAAGTTGAGGGCACACCGGGTGTGTACACAGGAAGAATCATTTTCTGTTTGTAAGGATAGTGCGGCAACCCTGGAGAGCACTAGCTTTGCTGATATCAGTAAAACCTAAATCACCAGAGTTGAAGCATTACTATGAAGGGGTAGTTGTTTTTAGTCTTTGAGTTTTAATGTCGGAAGATTCATGAGACTATTTGTAAGAAGTGACTTATTAGAAAAACTAAAACTGAAAATCATACCCATTAATTTTCTTTACTAAACTTCACCTAATTTTTAAATTGCTATAAAAACCTTTTAGATGAGGTATTCCCTTAACACTAATTTTTTTGTTTATGCGTTTTTGTTTGGGTGGGGAGATTAGGGTTTTGTGATTATTTCCAAATTGAGACAAAATATCCTGCCCAGAGTGTTTTTTGTTTCCACCAGCACATCATGTCACCATGTGGCCCTTGGTCTTGGAGTGCATGTTTCAGTGGGGGCACAGATTCTGTTGCCATTTCTTGAGCTGGTTCTTAGAGTACTTCTATTAAGAGATATCTCCCGAGGGATCTCTGTGCCCATGTTGGGTGTGTGTCCTGACCGCTCTGCTCATGCCCACCCTGCTCATGCCTGCCCTGTGTCCCTTCAGGTCCTGTGTGAATGGCACTCTGGTGGGTAGCTCCACCCCACTGTGGCATGGCGATCGGATCCTCTGGGGAAATAACCACTTTTTCAGGTAACACCTTTATGTTCAATAACACCTTCATACATTTCCTCTCTGCTATCTATTTAAATATAAAGCAACTTGATTTTTTTTCTCTTGATGAAAAAACCCTACAGAATTAATTTACCTAAGAGGAAACGGCGAGATTGGCTGAAAGATTTTGAAAAAGAAGCCAGTCTGACAGAGCATGACCTGGACGCGGCCAGTGAAGCGTCCTCTGAACCAGACTACAACTATGAGTTTGCACAGATGGAAGTTATCATGAAGACACTGAACAGTAACGGTGAGACCCTAGCTTCTCTTCTGCCATTTGGTGAGAGATGAGCGTGTGCAGAGTGGCACCCTGGAATTTAGACCTGACATTGCTGATTCTCATGGGAGTCTACTGAGGAGGTTTGGGGATCATCTCCCTCAGGTATTTCCAGAAAGCGGACCATCCCTTTTTCTGAGACCTCTTGTTCCCAAGCCAACTGTCCTCGAGTTCTTGGTGGTTTTCAGATTTTATCCAATCTCATCACACAGACAGCTATGGAAGTGACACCTGTAGGCCCAGCTATTTGGGGGGATGGGCAGGAGGACCACAAGTTTGAAGTGAGCCTAGGTAAGGTAGGAAGAGCCCAACTTAAGTTAAAAAAAGAAAAAAACAAGTCCTATCCTGAGCCTTTCATTTATAAATGAGAATGTGAAAGTCCCCTAGAAATTGCAAATCAGAAATTTTGAATAGAATCTAACAGAGAGATAAAAGTTACATTTTATTGGGTACTCAAGTGGAAGGTATACCCCTATAGAGACTCATTTAATAAGCCTCATTGGTTTAGAATCAAACAATCGTGAAAAAGCAGGGCTTTGTAGGCTCTTTTACTTGCTCATGGCCTCTCTCAGATCCCTGGACAAGTTTCTGGGTCCTTCTGTCTGAAAGGTTTCAATTTTTATATTAAAGTTCTTCCTTTCTCTGTCTAAAAGTCTGCATCCCTTCATATTTTCTCTCCTTCTGTACTTACCCTGTGTATTCAGCAACATTCACACCAGATTCTTTTTCTGCGGTCCAATGAATATGTCCTTCCCCTTCCCACCCACCTGTCTCCCTGCTCCCAGTTCCTGGTGCCTGAGATCCTAGCCCCCATCCCTTGGACAAGACAGTGTTTCCAGGACTCCCACACTGCGTTCTAAGGGTGAAGCCGAGGCTACGTTCCAGAGCACCAGAGAGGGTATCTGTTTGGGCTTGGTCCATGCCCACCTTTCCATTCATCTCTCCCAGCCACCTGAAGACCCACAGCTAAAACACACGGACTCTAGGACCTGGGACCCTGAGGAAGGCTGCTTCCACCGTACAGGATGCTAGGGGTACATTTTGTTCTTTTACAGTTGAGTTCTTCCCAAAACAGTGACTTTTGCTCTGCTCTCTTTGAGTAAGACTATCTTGGAGGAAATGGAGTATGGACACAGAATTGTCAGATCTCAGGAGCTCTGCTGCTATAAGATTTTGGTCTTTCTGGCTTTTTCAATCTCATGGACTCCTTTTGAATTATGAAAATGAATTATAAAGCAAAAACCAGACTCTGTAAAACAAATGTAATACAGTTATATAGAAAGTATAAAACACACACAAAAATGGGAGAAAATAACTTTACATAAAAGCTTGATCATTTCCCTCTTAAATGTGAATATTGGGTGCCTAGACACCCCACTGGGGCTTCAGCCTGCAAAGCTGGGTAGGCCACTGCTAGAAATCCAGCTTCAGGCTGCTCCTCCTTGCTCCGCAGGGCAAGTAATCCCCAAAGAATCCCTACATGCTGCTCCCTCCAGGAATCCCATCCATGGGCCATTAGCAGCATGCCTGCACAGTGACTCCCCCAGGAGGGGTTTTCAGGAGCCTGAGGAGATGTGTTGTAGCTTGGTGTGGCAGGGAGATGTAGACTTACATGTCAGCAGAGGGCTGCCCATTTGAAGGGAGTTCTTTTCATCAGATGAGGTTATAGAGTTCTAGATGTGTCTGTTGCTTAACTGCAGAGTACTCAGATATTACCAAATTAATCATGTATTTCTTTCAGACCATAAGTTTCTGATTTTACCTAATTGCCACTTTCTCCTTGTCACTCACAAATTAGACCCCGGGGGGCTGAGGCAGGAGGAGGGATGCAAGTTTGAGGCCAGCCTGAACTATATAGCAAGACCCTGCCTAAAAAAAATAAAAAATAAAAAACTCAAGAGAAAATAGTGAATAGAAGCATTCATGAATTTCTCCAGTCCTTTTAGCCAAACCTATTAGTCATCTTCATTCAGAGAAGTAACAAGAGTTATTTTGCCAGTTGAGCCTGGGTTTTTGGTGCTGATTTCGTCCACGTGAAAGCACACTCTACCTCGTGCTCCTCATCTGAGCCTGCTGGTGAGTGCGTTCCCTCTGGGCACACGTGCTCTGCTGCAGATACTGAATGCTGGTGACCCGGCGGTGCTCACTGGATTCACCTCTGTGCTAGGTGGCTTCCCGACGGTAAGCCTGTCTGCCTGGTGGTCTTCCCCTTGGTGGTCCTCCTTGAAGACTCTTTTGCCACTCCTCTGGCTCCAGACAAAGCTCCTCCACCAACACTGGGACAGAGGTTTTTACCTGACTGGCAGTGGCATGCGAAGGCATGGCTCATTTTCAGCAGGGCTGCTGACTGATGCTTATGCTCTGTGCTTTGGCGAAATCTAGATCCTGTAATTGTGAAGAGGCAGAAATTTTCTGTGTGAAAAACCAAGTCACTTTGTATTCTTGACTAAAGAATGTTTCTTTTTAGTTATGACTTTCTCTCATCGCATATCTCGGCTTCATTGTCCTCCCAGTGTTGAGGTAGATAGCTGTGCCCTGTCCCTTGCACCCACAAGCACAGAAAGGATGGATGATCTCACCGCTACGGCTCCTGACGGCTTTATTACTGTGGAGCACACCAGGTCAGGGCAGTAGCACTTCAGGGATGTGTTCAGCTCCATTAGCACAGTAATAGCCTGGAATAATGTATTTTGAGTCCCTAGAGTAAATACTGACTTAAACCTCAATTCATTTGAACCTAAAAGAAATTCTAGTATTTATGAACAATAATGCCTTTTTTCTAGGATTCAAAATAGGAATGAAAGACCCATCTCTTCCCAATCTTGGTAGTAGCTTGCTGTCGACTAAAGAATGATTAAGGTACCTGCAAAGGGCATAGGGCCAATTTACTCCATCTAAGAAGAAAAGGTTCTTTTTTCCCTGAGGACTTCCCTTCAAGTCAGTGCGTTGGACATCTTGGTGTGAATTAATTTCTCTAATACTCCTCCTCACGTAGGCAACCCTGCCAGCAACACTGCCTCTGCCCTCCTCTCCATTTTCTGGGTGGCTGACTAGTTTGAGTTTATTTCATAGTAACCTGTCCAGGAAACAGTAAACTAAAGAAGAAAAGGTAGGACCACGTCCCAAAATAATGTGATCCTATCTCCCTGAAAGACTTAGATCTTTGGCACTGCAGCCTTAGACACCAGGTTCACTGAATTTTAAAGCATCTTCTTCAAGAGGAGGAAAGAGGCCTAGAGGTATAGCTCCATGGGAAAGCACTGGCCTTGTTTGTACAAAGCTGTGGGTTCCTTCCCCAGCACTGCATAAAATGACAAAACAAGGAGGAAATTAGGGGGGAGGGGATAGAACAGGGCGCCCCACTAATATTTGAGTCATTAGAGAACAGGGCCCATGGTCTTTGCTTCTGTTCTGAGCCCTCCCAAGGTGAGATGGACTTCCTGATTAGGTGATCTATTGCATGTGAATGTGGAGACTTCAGACTGATCAGTTTGAAGAGGAGAATCTATCAAAGGTGTTATCAGAAAGGCTTGTCCAAACTCCTAGTGGAACCTGAGATAAAAACAGAGTCCAGGCCTGGGGCTTTCAGGGTTGCTGCTGAGTCCCACGGACTCGAGGACAAGGCTGGATGGCCTGCTGGGGAAGCTCAGAAGGGGGCGGCAGGGGCATGCTGTCCTTTCAGGGTCTGCACATTTGAGTTGGGGCCCCAAGGAAGCCTGTGTAGTAATAATTGTGCTGGTCATGGTAACTGATGGAATAGCCACATGGCCTCTACACTGGCAAGGAAACCCTGGGCAAGACCCCTCTGCCTCAACCCTTGGAGATCGGGGTGGTTCTGTGCCCCTGACAAGCTAGGCAATCTGAGCCAAGTACTCCATTCAGTATTTCTTAGCACATAGTTGTAATCGCAGCACTTGCTTAAAAGGTTGAGGCAGGAAGTGCCTTAAGTTTGGTGTCACCCTGAGCTTAGTGAGTTCAAGGCCAGTTGGAGCTACTTGGAAAGACTCAAACAAAAACCCTGGTGCTGCCACTTTTTAGCTGTGTGATCTTAAGTCACCCCTAAGACTTTGTGAGCTCCAGTATCTTTATTCTTTTAAATTGGGGTGATATCTGTGCTGGGCATCCTGCAGCATTTCCAGGAGTTGGTGCTTACAAAGGTTACAAGCCCAGTGCTAAGACATACCCAGGAACTTGTAGGGATACTCTTGGTGTTGTAATTGTCATTTTTATTAAAACAACTCACTAATGCTAAGCATTTCTTGTGATTTTTGAAAAAATTTTTTGTGTTATTTAACCTTATTTTTAAACAAGCATGCTATCTTTTTCTCTTATTATTAACCTGGGAAATTAGTGCAGTTTATATATTTATTTCACAAATTGATGGGGTATTTTGGAAAAGTCCATCATCGTAATCAGGTAATGTAGAATTTTTCCCAAGTCACTTTAATGTCTAACTTCTTTCTGGAAATTAAACAGAGTAATTAATATGTGAGAAGATAACACAATTGTCCTGAGCAGCAGCAGATAATTGCAAATGTAGAAGAAAGAAATTATGCCCCAGGCTGATTCAAAAGCATACCTCTTCTCAGTCCCAGGTGCCGGGAAGTGTTAGTCACTGCAGCGATCTTGTTCTGGCATCAAGGTTGCCTAGGGCGCTGCTTCCCAGCCTCTGCTCCCCTGGGGATGCTGGGACTTTGTTCGGTGACCAATGCTTGACCTGCCTCTGGGACAGCCCGCTCCTGCTCATCACTAGCTGTTGGCTCAGCATGAGCAAGCCCCAGCAGCACCACAGCACTGCTCACCTGGGCGGGTCCTTGGAGCAGGACCCCTTGAGGTCTGTGCATGGTTATGAGGCCAGTCCTGGGCCCATAACACATCAGGTACAGGATTCTGTTATCTTTCAGCTGACTGTCATCTTAGATATTAGCATCTGAGAAATTGCCAGGCCATATTTGTAGTGTTTTTAAATATGCTATCTATGATTTTTAATTTTCCTACCACCTTAGAGCAACTCAATAATGAGCTTGGTGGTGAAAATGCTACCCTTTGCCACACACCAAAACCAGTAATAAATGAGCTTAGCAAATGGCAATTGTAAATGTCTTTTTAGATTCATGAAGTTTTTCTTCTCACGGGACAGGATCACATCTCTTTTCCTCTGCCATCTGCTGGTACTTAGTGACCTATGTCTAGGATGAGCCCATCACATTGAAGACAGTAATACTGTGCACATGGAGAATGTTTGCATGTAAGGCATTTATCTAAGGTGTTAGTGAAAAGGAAACGAGAGGATTTCAAGCCATTGGCCCCTCAGGCATCTCACAGGAAGTGCTAGGTGGGCAAGATGCTGGGGTGACTAGGGTTCTAGCTGCAGGGTCCCTGACTGGCTGCTGCCACTGCCACTGAAGGCACCTTGCCTTGTCTCTTGGCCCACCAGACCCAGTCCAAAACGTGGTGCAGGTCCTGGAGAAGCAGTATCTGGAAGAGAAGAGAAGCGCCCTGGAAGAGCAGCGGCTCATGTACGAGCGGGAGCTGGAGCAGCTCCGCCAGCAGCTCTCGCCTGAGAGGCAGCCGCAGAGCAGCAGCCCTGAGCGCCTGGCCTATAGCAGCCAGACGGCACAGCAGAAGGTGACCCAGTGGGCCGAGGAGAGGTGAGAACAGGGGTGGCCAGGACATGGGCCATGGGCTGGGCTGTAGTCGAGCCCACAAAGGAGGCAATGTGGCCCAGCTCAGTGCCATCTGTGGGCTTCCTCTGAAAGTACCATCCTGGTGTCTGTGCTGTGGAGGCAGCCGCCAGAGAGCCCGTCTTCTGCCCCTTGGCAGAAGGCTTATACTAGGTGTGGAGAGAGGAAGTCCAAAAACTGTGTTAACAAAAAGGCACTTGCTTAGCTTTTTTATTTCTTTTACCTTTGATAATATAACTTCATGGTTGAGAAATGTACCAAGTGTGATTTTTCAAGAATTGTCACTTTAATATAATTACATCAGAACTCTCAAAGGAGGCATAATAAAAGAAAAGGTGATAACCACTAGTAAGGACCATAAATTACTACTAACTTTCCTTGGTTCTGGGCATGGTGCTAATTTTATTTAACACGCCCAATAGAACTGTCTCTACCTGGCTAAATGGCTTTCTCTACTTAAATATGCTGCTTATCAGAGTTAGAACTCAGCTCTGTCCTTGTCCCAATAATATCTCTGTGTTATAATAATCAACAGTAGTTACAGAGGTAGTGCCTGACATTGCTAGATTATTCACCACATTCTAGGTACCAAGGGCCTTACATTACTCCTCTCTGCTTCTGCTACTCCCATTCCTATGTCAGGAAACTGAGGCCGAGAACATTTGCCTTGTAAACCGGGGCACCCTGACTAGTGCAGTCACGGCAGACCCATGGCATGCATGGCTGCCGCAGCTGTCAGTTGTTGAAAGCTCCAGGAGGTTTGCAGCACTGCTCTTGAGCTTCTGCTCAAGCCCACACATACTCTAGGCCCTCACTAGCAACCAGATATTAAGGGGAGCCATGTCCCAAGAGATGACCCCAGGTGGGAGGGGGAACCCACGTGTGAATTGAAACCCTCTTGAAAGCAATGTCCTTGCTTGGCTGAATGAAAAGAGCTGGGTCCATCGAGCCAGAGGTGACCTTTCTGTCTGGTGGGTACAGAGTGTGGAGGCATGCCATGCTCATGCTGCACTGTCGTACTGTGGCGTGAGAAGCCGCTGAGGTGTCAGTGGCGCTTTTCTCAGAGAGCTGCCTTTCCCACAGGCACTGTGAGCAGGCTGCCTCCCTCTGCACATTGTGAGCTGTTGAAGATGGTCAGGGCAGTTACACCCACTGATACCCTTTCTGTTTACAGAGGGATGCGATGCGGATGGTTGAACAGAGGTGTATGGGGGAGCATGGGGGGTTTAATTATAGTATTTCTCAGCTAAATGCTTAAATTTTTCACTTCTCAATTCTAGATTCATTGTCTTTGAGGCTTAAATTCATAAAGGAAATAAGTAGAGGAGATGTTTGGGAATGTTCAAAGTAATGAGTGGTTGTAGTATTGATTTAATCAGGTTTCATTGTTTAAAATTAAGGTGTCTAGTGAAGGTTGTGGAAGATGCTGAGACTCTTATTCAAGTGAAGGTTGGTGCGCTGGAAAGTGAGGGACTCACACATATGTAAGTGTTGAGAGGCAGAGAATTAGGTGTATCTGAAAAGCTGGGAGAATCAGTGAAAACTACAGATGTAGCTTATTTTCTCTGTACACTTAGGATGTGGTATGGATAAAGCAAAGAGTAATAATGTGAAAAAATAAATCACAGTAGTAAGTTAAAGTTTCCTTACTAATAGGAAGTGCAATGACCCTATAGTTGTTCCCTGGCCTCTTCTCTTCTCCCCTGTATATTCCAGGGAATATAGAATCTGTTTTATTCACCAAAATCACTCTGATGTCTAGAAAGGTATTGTCTGTGGTCAGTGCTTAGCAGGCCTTGTTGGCGCTGACTGTGCACACTTACCCAAGTGATGAGCAAGCATGTGATTGCCAGGTGGGCAGAGCACGCAGTGAGTTGGCTGATTGCTTTGTGGTGGAGGAGACCCCAGTGATGTTGAGTGTCCTAAAGAGATTTTCTTGGAAAGTAAAGAGATAGGATTTCAAGTGAGTTCGAACAGGCAGAGAGAAGGTAAGAGGGCTATTTATTTATTGCAAAGCTGACATAAACAGAAAGCAATAGGGAAATGTAAGATATATTGGGGAGGTTGCAGGAGAAGTGTTTTGCTTAGTCTAGATGGTGGTTTCTGGAGAAATGGAGAGAATTAATATGAGCTAGGGCATGAAGGACTTGTATTGTCATTTGGGTGTCTACAGTTTTATCTCGTAGGACCAGAGGAGCCCCTGGTAGCCTTTGAGCCAAGGAGTGGCCTGAGGTGGGCAGGAGCTTAGGCATGTCTTGTCATAGAAGGGCCTGAAGAAAGAGACTGACAGGCAGACAGACAGACAGACCCTTAGGAGCTGTTTCAAAGGAGAAGGTAAGAAGGCTTCAGAAAAGAGAAGGGCTGAGCTTACTAAAAGTCCAAGCCTGGACTTTTAGTCCAGGGGCAGAGCAGTAACATCTTTGTGAAAACCGTTGTCTTACACAGTACATTTCTCCCTGGGTTTCTGAGTTGGTGAGGTGGAACAGGGATCTCGGTGTTCTGAGCTTGCCTTTTGCCTCTGAATTAAGGATAAAACTAAATCAATGGTAGAAAAGAGAAACTGTACATGGAATAATGCACAGAGCAGTCATTAGACACAAAACCAAATCCCCAAATATTCTTTCACACAATGGGAATTTACAACTTCCTCTTGGGCCATGCACTTGGCCAGGAACTCAGTGAAAAATGACAGTTCAAGTTAGTCCCAGCAGCACTTAGAGCCCAGTCAAATAATTCTACAAATAAATGAGAAGCTATTACTGCAACAGCCCTATGGAACTAGAAGACAAGGGCTAATGGGACATGTAATAAGATTTTGATCAAGTCCAGGTGTTACTTTTCTTTCAGTAAGTGGTACTGTATAAAGTTGGAGAAAAAGCATTCCCGCCACTCAAAGTGCCCCAGTGGGACCTTGACCACCTGAGAAATCTTAACAGCCACTGGCTTCTAACTTCAAGCTTCTCACCTGCCAGCATGCCCCCAACCCTGAATTACCAAAAGCCATAAATCATTTTTTTTCCTAAAGAATGTTTTTATCTTTTCATTTGCAGTCTCATGTGAACATCTGGTGTTTTTTAACAGTTTATAATTTTTGTGGTGCTGGGGACAGAAGCCAAGGGCTTCACTCCAGCTGCCAAGCACAGGCTGTCCCACTGGACCATCTCCAGCCCTACACACTGGAGTGGATTGAAGTCACTCTGTGCTTTCCTTCCCAGCTATGGTTCCCAGCATGATAAGCCTGTGAGGGCAGGAGGACAGGGGCAGACATGCCTGGCAGATGAGGCTGAAAGGCGCTGCCTGAAGTGGCCTCCTCCCATCTTCTAATGGACTCCTCATGCAGTGGCAGGGTTGGCATTTTCTTCACTTACACTCATTTTCTTTTCTGCAACACCACAGGGATGAGCTCTTCCGGCAAAGCCTGGTGAAGCTACGGGAGCAGCTAGTTAAAGCCAACACCCTGGTGCGGGAGGCAAACTTCTTAGCTGAGGAAATGGGCAAACTCACTGATTACCAAGTGACTCTTCAGATCCCTGCAGCCAACCTCAGTGCCAATGGAAAGGTGAGGCTGTCCTAGCCCGGCGAGCCAGGCAGGCAGGGGGGAGCAGTGTAGGCCAGCCTTACGCCGCACCTCACCTGAGCCAAGGGGTTTATGCTTTCAGTGCTTCCTGGATAGAAAGCTAAATGGGTAAGAATGCTATAACCCAGCAAACCCAGCAGGATGTGTAAGTCTGCTTCTCTGCACACACTAATGTCCCCTTCTGAAATGGGAATGTGTGTATTTTGGTATGGGTTTGTTTTGTGGGGGTTATTTTAGTTTTGCATTTAGTACTGGGGATAGAACCCAGAGCCTTCCCTCTGAGCTATATCCCCAGCTCATCTTAGTTTTCACTTTGAGACACAGTCTTACTAGTTTCCTGGGCTGGGCCCAAACTTGTGATCCTCTTGCCCCAGCCTCTTGAGTAGCTGGGATTACAGGCATGTACCACTTAGCCAGCTTATTGTATCATTTTTAAGAGTAATTCTACAAGAAAGCAAAATGTCTTTTATGCCCCTCTTATAGAGCTCCATGCAGCCATTTGGAAGTTTCCTCTTGTTTCAACCTGTACAACTTTTCTGTTAGCAAGACAGTTAGAAGAAAATTGTTTTTTATCCCTTTAGTTTTTCCTTTTAGCAAATAAACTAGAAAGTGAGTCAAAGAGTATTTTATCTGTCTTGCTTGGTTTTAGTATTTTTGACTTTGTAATTTCCCCTTAAGTTTATTCCAACTACAAAGACATAGACATGTGCATAAAGATTTATGGGGCTGGCCAGATAGCTCAGTGGATCAAAGTACCTGCTTAGGCAAATGCAGGGGCTGGGTTCAATCTCCGACCTGCTGTACCAGCCCCACCCCAGGGCATGCTGAGATAGGGATTGAGACTGAGCATTATAGTGTGCCTGTAATCCCAGCACTTGGGAGGCTGAAACCAAGAGGATCACTGTGAGTCTGATCTGTGTAGTGAGACCCTATAGACCCTGTTTTAAATACATAAAGAGATTTATGTCCTTTTTGTATAATTGAGCTTCTCATCATAGCCTTTATAATAGCAAAAGTTTGAAACAACTATTATTCTGAGCAATAGAATAGTCAAGATTCATGCAGTAAATCTGTATGATGAATTCCAGGGTTGTCATTAAAATGTAATAACAAAAAATCATCAGAACATAAAAACAAAGTTATGATTAGGATATGAAACAATATTTTGGTTTCATCTTGGTTGTGGTAAAAATAAAGTGTGGCCAGGCATGGTGGCACATCCCTATAATCCCAGAACTTGGGAGGCTGAGGCAAGAGAATTGCCACAAGTTTGAGGCCAGGCAGGGCTACATAAGGAGTTTCACTCCAGCATGAACTACACAGTAAAACCCTATGTCGAAGAAGAAAAAAAAAAAGTCTGTCTACAAATATACGATAGAAAATAAGCCAGGATATTCCCTCAGTGGTAGAATTTTATCTTCTTTTGTATGTATGTGTGTAGTTTTGTAAACTTACTACTGTGTGTATGTGTAGCAACCAAACATAAAAGTTATGACTCCCATGTCCTTTGAATTTCTTCGTTCTGCAGAGAGGCTTAATCGTGAGTGAGCCAGCTATTCAAGTGAGGAGGAAAGAGAAGAGCACCCAAGTCTGGACCATTGAGAAGCTGGAGAATAAATTGGTTGATATGAGAGATCTTTATCAGGAATGGAAAGAAAAAATTCCTGAGGTAAAAAGGCATGGGGGGGGTATGCTAAAAGCACAGAATGCAAATGACCTAACCTTGTGCACACACACAAGCTCCAGTGAAAATGAATTGATCCCAAGGAGTGCTGCCACAGATGGAGTGGAATGAAGAAGACGTACAGCAGCGTCTTCCTTAGCTTTATTTTCACGACAGTTCAAGTGAAATGAAACAGAACAAAGTAAATTTACACACGGTTTTGTCAGCATCCTGAGAAGTGGCTCAGGCTGGATCCAAGCCAGCCAAAGTCACCAGCACATGTTCGTGCTACCCACCTGTGGTGGTGGTGGCCAGGTAGATTTCACAGCATAATTTTAGGTGCACAGTCAGTTTCTTGGGCCTTAGTAGTAGCACGAAGTCCTGGCCAAGAAGGTGAGGTGAGGCCCAGGGGTGCAGTGGAGGAGGCTGCAGATGGTGCGGCTGCTCAGTGAGGCGGGATCTAGGAAGCATGCCTGCACACGGATGCCACTTTGTTTCCTAACTGAAAAGCCCTGTCCTGTGCTGATGGACCTGATTTACTGTACTTTTCATTTATTTCCTGTGACTACTTCCTTTACATTTTTAAAAAATATTATGGTTTAAGTTGATGTTATAGGAGCCGGGGAGATGGCTGCCAAAAAATAAATAAATAAATAAAGTTGATGTTATTCACCCATCGGCTCCTCCTGCCCTTCAGGCGAAGAGACTGTATGGGAAACGTGGTGACCCTTTTTATGAAGCACAAGAGAACCACAACCTGATCGGTGTGGCCAACGTGTTCCTGGAATGCCTCTTCTGTGACGTGAAGCTGCAGTATGCAGTCCCCATCATCAGCCAGCAGGGGGAGGTAAGGGCGCTAGCCTCTGAGTGAAGGTTTGAATTTTTTAAGGCTGTCTTAGGACAAATCAAGGAGCTACGGTGACTGGTCAGTGATCTGCATTCTATCTTAGTAAGAACTGGCATTAGAGACAGGTTCAGTCATAGTCTTAAAAGATAATTATAACACATTTTTATATTGGTTGTTTACAAGTTTTTTCTTTGTTTAATCAAATTGGAGTCTTTTAAAAACCAAATTCAGCTCTGTGGGCTGTACTAATTTCTCTTCTTACAGGGTTATCTCGTTCTTTGCTGATATGTATAATTCTTTCCTAGGCTTTCAATGGCCTTCACAAGATATAACTTGGGAGGATTATTTTGAAATCCAAAATATTTAAGAAAACAGGCTTTTAGGCTGGCCAAATAGCTCAGCAGATTAAAGTGCCTATAATAGACACAGGGGCAGGGATTTGATCCCCAGGCCTGCAGTGCTCTGGACGCTCTGAGACAGCAGTTGAGACTGGGCGTGGTAGCACATATCTGTAATCCCAGCAGTTAGGAGGCTGAAAACAGGAGGATCACTATGAGTTCATCTAGTACTGAGACCCTGAGGACCCTGTATTTGTTTTGTTTTTGTCTTTTTGAGACAGGGTCTCACTATGCAGTTCAGGCTGGCCTTAGCTCAGGCTGGTCTCGAACTCACAACAATCCTCCTGCCTCAGCCTCCCGAGTGCTGGGATTACAGGCATGCACCACCATGAGGACCCTATAGACCCTTCCCTAAAATACAAAATGAAGGAAATTAAACAGGCTTATAAAATCCTTTGTTACCACCCTTCTAAGCTCTCACATTCATGTATTTAAATGTATTGACCTTCGGTAGGAAAATGTTAAAGTTCCAACTTCTTTTTTCCTTTTTGAGACAGGGTGTCATGTAGCCCAGGCCTTGAACTCACAATAGTCCTCCTACCGTGACCTTTTGCATGCTGGGATGACAGGTGTGTGCCACCATGCTTGCCAAAATTCACATTTTTTAAAGCAATTTTACCAGTCTGTTGGCTGACTTCATTTTTAATTAATATCTTTTCTTCCTATCTTACCTGGCATAACATGTAAACTTGAACTACCTAGTTCCTTCTTGTGATTCTTAGAGCAGAATAGGAATAACATGCTCCCCTCCCCCAAAGGAAAAGTAGAAAGCAGCCATGTGGCCCAGGGTGGAGCGGCGTGCAGCCCATGGCCGCTGTGGTGCCCTCTTGCAGACACTATTCTAAAGCAGTGGCCAGCACTGTTTTTTTCCATGTTATGAAAGTGTAAAAAATAAATAAAAGTAAAAAATAAATAAAGTATACAATTCAAAAACAACAAAATTGATTTACTGAGAACCTTGCCCAGGTCTTAAACTTGGGTCTGAGATAGGCTTTGAATTTCATGTGAATCTCCCTGAAATTATATTGAAAATATATTTGATTCTCAAAACATACTGAAGAAAGCATCTGAACCACTCCCTTCTGGCTGACTACCTTACTTCTCCCCTACACTCTGAGCTTCCTTATTTGTCTCACTTATCAGATAACATCAGCTAATCTCTCTCAGATGGTCAGTGCCAGTGGCAATCGCTGTGTGTTAGTTGGTCTGAGCTACCTTCAGAAATTACCGCCACCATTTAGGGTGACAGCAGCATGACCAGAGAATGTCACCTTCACAGCAGCTGTCACAGCAGCCTTGAACTGAGATAGGAACGAGAACTCAGCTGATTTAAATACCATGAGCATATCCCACAGATTTCAGGGTAATCCTTGTACTCATAATTCAGTTCTGTGCCAGCTGCTTTAGGAGGAATACTGTTGAACTTGCCTCTGTCCAGAGCTGTCACTGTAGTGGGGAACTTACAGCTTTTTAACAAAACGATCTTTACAAGAACTGTTTCTTCACATCTGTGGCTTTGCTCACACTGTACTTCCTAGAGCACATCTGGTGTTCTTCATCCTGCTCCCAGGATGTGTTTGAGCAACTAGTTTGTTTACATGTGTTTCTGCGGTTTGACTTCTTTTTCCCCACCTGACCACAAGTTCCCTGAAGCACTGCCTGTGTCTTTATCTTGTTGTCTCATAAAGCCACACGATTGATCAAGTAAATAAGTTAATGAAGCATGCACGTGAGCACAAGTATGAGTGTGTGACCGGAAGCAGAAAATAGGTGGGTCCCAGTGGCATATGACAGCTCCCAGGTCTCTCCTGAAGCAGAAGGATAAGAGCAGAGAAGGGTCCTTGGCAAGAGGCAAGTTTAGGCAGAGCAAGCAGGATGGTGTCAGATCAGGGCTGGGCTCTGGGAGGCACAGGTCTGCCGTGCCTTGAGCTGACAGCAGTAGCCTTGAGGGGCTCCCCAGGCAGATGTAGAGCTCGTGTATCTCAGCTCAGCCACCTGCGGGATGCCTTTTAACTCCTGGGTGCTGCTTTCCTTGACCCAGGTTGCAGGCCGCCTCCATGTAGAAGTGATGCGTGTGACTGGAGCTGTCCCAGAGCGAGTGGTAGAGGATGACTCCTCAGAAAACTCCAGTGAAAGTGGAAGCCTGGACGTCGTGGACAGTAGCGGGGAGATCATTCACCGAGTCAAAAGGCTGACCTGCAGGGTGAGAGGACAGACAGGGCTGTTCCTGTCAACAACCTTCTTCATGCAACAGCCTTCTTCAGCCTTCTTCTAATTCTGCAAAAACAATTATGAGCATTTTTCCATCCAG
Organism: Ctenomys sociabilis; assembly: GCA_004027165.1. Taxonomy (NCBI): domain Eukaryota; kingdom Metazoa; phylum Chordata; class Mammalia; order Rodentia; family Ctenomyidae; genus Ctenomys; species Ctenomys sociabilis. The sequence continues at coordinate 36,844 of PVKA01012166.1, read as the reverse complement.
CATAGTAAAAATTGAATTGTCTGACAATAGAACTGTGGATTGCACTTCCTCAAACAGTTGCATAAAATTTGAAAATACATATATATTCCTCCCCTAGAGCAGTGGTCCTGGGATGATGCCCTGCAGAGCCCCAAGTCTCCAGATGCATAAATCCTCAATATAAAATGGTACAGAGCCGGGTGTGGTGGCACAGGCCTGTAATCCCAGCACTCAGGAGGCTGAGGCAGGAGGATTGTTATGAGTTTGAGACCAGCCTGAGCTACAAAGTGAGCTTAAGGCCAGCCTGAACTTCATAGTGAGATGCTGTCTCAAAAAGACAAAGAAATAAAAAAATAAAATAAAATGGTACAGAATTTGCATAGGACCTACACACAACCTACCATATACTTTAACTTCGAAGTGACTTATAATACTTGGTATTATAAGTTGGTATAATATATCATTTAGAGATGATATGTTATCTCTCTAATATATATAGAGATAATATATTTAGTATTATTATCATTTAGAGAAGACTTACAAGAGGAAAAGTCTAGTACCTTCACCTTTTTTCCCCAATTATGTTTCATCTGCTTCAGTTAAGTGTGTCAAAGCAGAACCCACTAATAGAGCAGGCTAACTGTGTATTTGGCATGCAAAGAGTGCATGTTGTTTAATTATGATTTTATAGTAAAGTTCACATGCATATTGGAAACTTCATCCTTAGGAACATTTCACAGAGAAGTGTGTGTGTTGCCCAGTTTATATACTATAGTTGGATAACAGTCGTACAGTTCTGTTATGGATAGAGCCCTTACATGAAATATTGTCAAACATTTTCAGATGTCACATGGGTGACATCATTTACTCTTATAAAATAACTCTTAAAAAGCTTAACATCCCCTCTATGGGAGTTATATTTGCATTTTTCATCTTTGCAGGTGAAAATCAAAGAGGCAACTGGGCTGCCCTTAAGCCTGTCAAACTTTGTCTTCTGTCAGTACACATTCTGGGACCAGTGTGAGTCCACTGTGGCTGCCCCCGTGGTGGACCCAGAGGTTCCATCCCCGCAGACCAAGGATGCCCAGTATACGGTGACCTTTGCTCACTGCAAGGTATAGATGCCATTGCAAAGCACTCCATGGGACGGGGGAGTTGATGTAGTTTGAAGATATACTAAAACTTAGAAGTTAGATGTAATGTCCTATTAGAGTTTTAACCTCAAAAATGCTCCATTAAAAGTCCAAAAATACTTAGAAATATTTAAAAAGATCCAGATTTGCAATCTTGTTACATAGAGGTGGAACCACAATAACTTGTTGCATATTTTATTTATTTTTGTGGAACTTTGGGGATTGAATTCAGGCCCTTGCACTTGCCAGGAAAGTGCTTATTCCACTGAGCCATCTTCCCGGCCCTAATATTTTCTGTTCTATATGACTTGCTTATGTGTGTGACAAGCGTGTAGACTCAGAACGAGCCTAGAGTCTGGATTTGAATCTAAATTGATCTCTGGAGTCAACAACAGAGTTTGACTTTGGATAAGTACCTCTCTTCAGCTTCCTCATAAGACAAAGGGGTTAAATTAGATTGTCTTGCAGTTTCCCTTCTGCCCTTTGTGTGGTTGAGGACAGTTTTATACCAAGTAGAAGAGATGGGTTTGAAGCTGAGATCAGGCTGATATAACCCAGAGAAACCTTTATGTGGGTGAAAGGTGCAAGATGATTCCACAGACTCCCTATGCGTAGTTTTTGTTGCTCCTCCTTCCTTCTGCTCATCCCAGGACTACGTGGTGACCGTCACAGAAGAGTTTCTGGAGTTCATTTCAGAGGGAGCTCTGGCAATTGAAGTGTGGGGCCACCGATGTGCTGGGAATGGTAGCTCCATCTGGGAGGTCGATTCTCTTCACGCTAAGACAAGAACGTTACACGACAGGTTTGTCCTGGGCTGTGAACTCCAGACATGGGTAGGACTAGCACTTGGAAGTGATTAGAACACAGGCTTTGGACCCTGAGATCTCTAGGGTTTCTTTGGAAAAGGTTTTTGACCTCTCTGAGCCTGCTTCCTCCTTTGTAAAATGAGAATGATGGAAGGAATTACCAGACAGAAGAAATTCAGTGGGAATGGTCAGCTATTTTTAAGAAGAGACTAAACAGTGGTTTATTTACATGGAAACAATGTGCATTAATTTGATTTTGCTTCATATACAAGAATTAATTTGAGAAAGGCCATGTAATGTAAAAACTAAAACTATAAATCTGATGGGATAACAAAAGAGGATATCCTCACTATTTTGAGATAGTTATAGATTTTTTTTTTTAATGTATTTAGTTGTTAGAGGGTCTCATTGCACAGCTCGGACTCATAGTGATCCTCCTATTTTCAGCCTCCCCTCCACTGGGATTACAGGTGTATGCCATTACCCAGGGACTATGTGGCCAGCTCAGTTTGCCCTGGGGGCAGAGCTGGCATGGCATGTGATTTGGGGGATTGAACCATAGTCCCTAAGCTTGCCTAAGCAGGCGCTTTAGTCCACCAAGCTGCCTCACTAGTAAGCATTTACTGAACCTGGTGTGGTGGCTCACACCCAGGATGCAAGGACCTAGGAGGCTGAGGCTTAGGATCACTGTAGTTCCAGGCCTGCCTTGGCTACAAAATTAGTTCAAGGCCAGCCTGAAGTGCATAGCAAAACCTGGTCTCAAAAATAAGAAGAAAAAAACTTTCACTTAGATTTAAAAGCTAGACCTCATCAAAAGACATAAAATAAATAAGCAAGCCACATTCTGGGAAGAAATAGGCAATTTCTTTCTTTTTTTTTTTTTTTCTTTTTTTGAGACAGGGTCTCACTATGTAGTTCAGGCTGGCCTTAGGCTCACTTTGTAGCTCAAGCTAGTCTTGAACTCACAACAATCCTCCTGCTTCAGCCTCCCGAGTGCTGATCACGCCTGGCTAGGAAATAGGCAATTTCTTATTGGGTTGCTTATTTGCTTCTTCTGTGATTCAGCAATTCTACCCCAAGGTATTTACCTGAAAGAAAGTAAAACATCAGTCCACAAATATTCATTCTCATGGCAGCTTTACCTAGAGTATTCCAAAATTCCAAGCAATGCAGATATGCTTCAGTAGGTGAGCAGATAAACCAGACATGGTGTTAGGCATACAACAGAATATTATTTAGCATTTAGAGAGAAAGCTGTTAATGTAATTTGGTTGAACCTCAAAAATACTATGCCAAACAACAGAAGGCAAGCACAAAAGAATCTGTAGTGTGTGCTTCCATTCATAAGAAATTCTAGAACAGGCAGAGCTAATCAGTCTGTGAAGCTAGCTACCACTGGGTAGGGCCTGAATGGAGGAAGCATGGTGAAGTTTCTGAAACTGTGTGAGCTGGCTACACAGATGTTGGCATTTGTTCAGTGTTTTAAACTCTTGTGACGATGATGGCATGCCATTGGGTCTGAGTTATACCCCAGTGAGGTAAATTGAAAGAACCAATTTCACAGGGTTGTTTGAGAGCACAGAGTAAGTGGTCACTGAATGCTAGTACTCCTTATGTCCCTGGCCAGTGATGCTTTGCTTGTTGGTGTGTGTTTGGGCAGGTGGAATGAAGTAACTCGAAGAATAGAAATGTGGATCTCCATATTAGAACTAAACGAGTTAGGGGAATACGCTGCGGTTGAACTCCATCAGGCAAAAGATGTCAACACGGGAGGCATCTTTCAACTCAGGCAGGTAATCCTACATTTGCTTAGTTGCATTTTCATGTTTTCACTCTAGTATACAGTTTTTGGGAATTTCATATTTATATCTCTGGTCCTTAATTCCTTTCCTTCATGTATTTCTTCTTCTGTCCCATGCCATCCCTATTTGTGGCCCCCTGTGCCCCCCAAACTCCCCCTCTACCTTGCAGGGTCATTCGCGCAGAGTGCAAGTCACAGTGAAACCTGTACAGCATTCGGGGACACTGCCCCTCATGGTGGAAGCTATCTTGTCGGTTTCCATTGGCTGTGTAACCGCTAGGTCCACAAAACTCCAGAGAGGGCTGGACAGTTACCAGGTAAGAAAAACACATTCAAGAAATGGTGTTTAACGAAGATTAAGCTTAGGGGTGTAATTCAGTGGTAAAATGCCTGCCCAGCAGGCATGAACCCTGGGTTTCCTCCTCGGAGTGGGTTGAGGTGTTGGGGTAGAGTACAGGTGGAACAGGACTTGTCAGGGCAGAAGAAAGGAAGCTGATGGGGTCTGAGGGAGGCCACTTTGGGAATATAGTGGGTCCCCTGTCTCAACCATGTTTTCCCCAAATTCACATTACTGTCTGTTGCCTTTTTCTAGGCCTAAAATACTATATTTGTTTAGTATTAATTAATAAGTTTATTTATAAATACACATTAATGTGTAGTAGTCATTTGCTTAAGGGAGGGTTTCTTTCACATTTGGCTTAAAGTATGTCAAACAGTTGATGTGGTTGTCTGGTCTGACCCGATTTTATTAGTATCATAAAATGATTCCCTTTATACTGTCATAGTGAATCATTTTTCTGAATGTTTTAATTTTTTTTTCAATTATAAAGCTGTACTCATGGTCATTTTTTCCATTAAATCCCTCTTTCCTGAGTCTTACATTCTTATTTAAATTTTTTAAAAAGAAAATGCTAAAAATTGGTTTTCACCCATCAGACCTCTTCAGTTCTCTGTGAGAATAAGTTTCATATTTAGGAACTTGCCCCAGCATGGCCTGGAAGAACCTTTGTATCAGTATGTCACCAGTGTACCATCCATATGCCTTAGAGACCCAGATGATGGCTGTTAATCTGGCTTTCTGGCTGCCTGGTGTGATAGAGAGTGCCTTCATTTCTGGACAGGAAGAAAACATCCCCCCTTTGTTTCTCAGGCATAAGCCAAGCCAATCTTGAAAATGGTTCATCTTTCTGTTTTGGTTTTGTGGCATTTATGTAGTCTTTTCTGAAGCTAAAAAAGCAGAGAATAGATTGCAGGGCTTTGAGAATGGTGTAGCTTTGTCACACTGCCCAGCCAGAGCTCCCTCTGGCTCTCAGAGTCTGAATGTGCTTCATTCAGTGTATGCTGCAAAGATGCAAGAGGGCAGCTTCTCCACAGGCTGCTCCTCTGGCTCCGCCCTTACTTGACCTGCGCTGGGGTGGGAGAGTTAACACCAGGGCTTGGTGTTAAGAGCAAACACCAGGCTTAAAATGAGGAGACCGTGCTCAGCTCAGCTTTCCTAAATGATTGCCTTAGGCTGGGTGGTGTAAACTTGGATCTCTTTTTCCATCCAAATGGTGATTCTCTGAAGTTGTTTTCAATAAAAAATTGAGACTTAATACAACTCTGATCTTAGTTGAGTCTGTGCATCTTAGACTGTGCCCTACTGGATGGTAGATCCTAAGTATTCCTATTTCAGGGCCATAGGTCTGTTTCTCATAGCTAGGTCAGACTCATAGTGATCCACCTATTTACAGCCTCCCAAAAGCTGAGATTACAGGCATGCGCCACCACGCCCAGTTTCAATCTCTCTCTCAGGGCACCCCGGGGGCAGGGCTGGCTTGGCAGGCCAGGGGATCGAACCCTCAGCTGCTGCACCTGCTTGCAGGTGCTTTAATCTGCTGAGCTATTTGGCCAACCCTAAGGGCACATCTATTAGCATAGTACTTTAGAATTATTCTAATGAAACAGCTGAAGCAAGGGCAGAGTATGCTGATGGCACAATTGCTATATCATAAGAGTTCAAGCTGCTCTTCACTTGATGGAAGTAACCTCCTTATTGTAGAAATTAATGATATATTAGAGAGTTTGTTCTTTTACATTAATAGTGCTAGTTCAAGAGATTATTTCAAGATTAGGCTTACATTTAATAAATTAGTCATAACTGAGAATGATGGTTGCTAGACTTTAAGTGTAGTTGTAAAAAATAATTTAACTGTATTCTTTACATATGTTTCTCAAAAAGAAGTTAATATCTATTCTGTAACTAAAGAGATTTAGTCATAAATTTAAATAGGGTTTCCAAGGCAAATTGTCTCAAACCTCTTGGTTTCAACAAAGTATTTTGTTTTCTGCATTATGTTTTTGCAAAAGTTAATACTTTATATAATAACATAAACTATTGCTATGCGCTTGCGATAGCTGTGATTTTCTCACCTGATTGCTATATCAGAAGGGTATGATAATCCATGTATTGAACATAGTGTTCCATTTTTTTATGGCTCTAGCATAGTACAGAACTCTGTAGTTGTGTAATCTAGGTTCTGCTTGACGAGTTCACCCACAATAGCAGCAGAAGCGAGGGAAAGACACTGAAATCAAATCCTGAAGGCCAGGGTTCCAGTCCAGATCTGCCACTGCCTGTGCAATCCACACCACAGAACCTGTGGCCTTCCTGTCAAGGTCAAGAGAATCTCGAAAGTCACTTATGGATTTGCCATTTTGTCTTCCTCAACCTTTACATCTCAGTTTTAAGTTGTCTACCCGTGGGTACATACCATCTGCCTATCTGCACAATAATGCCACGGGAGCTGATGTTGGCTCCTATCCCCATCTAAGAAAATTCTTGGGTTTATTTTTCCTTATTTAAAAATTCTTCAGTTTGGGTGTTGCAGCTCAGTGGTAGAGGCTCTGCCTGGCATGTGTTCTAGCAGTGCAAAAATCAAGAAGGAAGGCTAGTAAAGCAAACCTATTCAACCTTTTTTCAGGTTCAAGGAAATACTTTATTGTGCTGATGTGTGTGAGCTATTGTAATATGTGTGCTATTTAAAGAATTATTTTCTTCGTGTGCTGTTGGAGAATCAAAATGCATGTCCTTTATTTTTTCCTACCAGAGAGATGATGAGGATGGTGATGATATGGATAGTTATCAGGTATTGCTATTGCTGTCAATCCTGTGGCATGGGGCACAGCTATTGCTAATTGCCAGCATTCGCAAAGCAGAGGCCAGGGAGCAGGAAGGAGGTCCACGGAGCAAGGGTAGCAGCTCCTCACTTGCTTTTGATTTGCTCTGTGTTATAATCAGGGATACAATGCTATTTCTTTTGACTTCCCTGTCAGTTCAAAATTTGTCAACAATGACTGCATTTTTGCTATGCCATCTTGCATTACCAGCTTATAAAGCCTTGCTAAGCAAGTCTGTTATTACTGTATTAAAATTGACTGTCTTGAACATTGCACAGTTAGTTATCCATCCAGAAGCTTTAGATGGACTCTTGTTTTTCCTAAGCTAAACTGCACTCTGCTTCTCACATCCATGAGATTAGCATTGTTCTAATTGGCTATCGTACTTTTAAGAGATGTTTCCTGGATAAGAAATTTGGAGACAGTCTATGCAGATAGCTTTGTTTTATTTTGTTGAGCCAGTTTTCTGTCATGAAGATCAAGCTTATTTCTCCATAACCTGTAAAATTTACATCTCAGCCTTTTCTTCTTGGAGATATAGCAGGCAGTACAAGGGAATGAGGAGCTCTGGGTGCAGACCCCAGTCTTGTACTGCTTCTCTACACAAGTTAAAAAGATGTTTTGCAGTGTGCCGTGCTATATGTAAAATGTGGTACATTGTAGGAAATGTTTCCAAAGTGTCTGATCTTAATGTCTTTGGGACTAGACTAGAATTGAACCAAAGAGCGTGTTGAGTAGAACTGATGGATTTTTCTTTCCCTACTTATAATTTTACTAAGAAAACAAACAAAAACCAACTCTAGGGCAATGTCAGTGTCCCTTCGGATCTCAGGGATCCCACTGACCGACATCTTGTGGCTTTGGCGTGCTTCCTGCCACATTGTCGTGGTGAGGCCCAGCGGCTGCTCTGGGGAGTTCTTCAAGCATGGCTGGCTGCATGTCGGGTTTCTGCATGGGAGACTTGGGATTAGCTTCATGGTGGTGGTTGGAGGGATAATCTTGGCAACAGGTTTCAAAGGTTCTCTGCTGACTTGTGTGCATTTCAGAAAGTATACATTACCTGACCCTTGAACTATGAGCTATGACAATATTCTCATTTTCCGTTCCATTTAATACTATGTGTTCTGAGTTCTGTTCATGGTGACCTTCTACTTGAAATCAGTGTTCACACTGATTTCAGTACGTGCGCATACACAGCGTAAAGATCGTCCGGCAGCTGGGGCAGCTTGGGCCTGTCTTGCTTCTGAGCGTAATTACCCCTTTGGCGATCCAGGGGCTCCAATGCCGGCCACTGGCATTCTTGATCAGCATGCAGTGCTACTGAGGCCTCTTTGCTTTCCTGCATATTAATCACACAGCAGTGTTCAGTGGCCTTTCCTAATGAAAATGTTTCCTGAACAATTGAAATGTGTCTTTACAAAGAAAGAAACAGTTATCTGTGCACTTCACAGGAAAATGTTTCCCCTCCTTCTTGTCAGGAAGAAGACTTAAACTGCGTAAGAGAGAGGTGGTCAGATGCACTCATTAAACGGCGAGAATACTTAGATGAGCAGATTAAAAAAGTGAGCAATAAAAAAGGTATGTGGGATTAAGGGGCTGGGAGTGGCTTTTTCATTTCTACATACATAGCAGCAGTAGGTTGTTTTCTTCCTTTAGTTGGATGGCAGTGTCTTAGATTCTTGAATTTAAAATAATTGTAGGTATTAGTGAATCAGATTGTATAGCATTAAATTTGAATGTAATAAATTTTCATATATTGCTGGATTATATCATCTGTTACATTAAATGTCATTAAAATTTTGTTTTGATAAACAGATTTGCAGTAGCTAAAGGGCTACTTATGAAACCATATCGCTTGGATTTTTTTTTTTTTCAGAACCTAGGATTGAACTCAGGCCCTTGTGCTTGCCAGGCAAGCGTTTATTCTACTGAGCCATCTCCCCAGCCCTGAAACCATATCGCTTGGCACTTAGCTCCTCTCAGGCAGGACCTGGTATTGAGGTAGTTAAGGGTGATCCCTGCCACCCCACTCAGTGCCCAGGGTACTCTTGGCTGATGTTAGCAATGGACACTTGAAGTTTGAAGTAGAAATATGCTCATAAAAGCCTGAGTATCTCCCACTGACTTCTCTGTCTATTCCTCACAGTTGATTCTGTCCCAACAAACACATGAAAGTTAACTTGTATGTAGAAGTTGCCAAGAGTCCTCCCTCAGGAGATGCCTTGGCCTACTGTGTGGTGTCAGTCTAGGTATATGCCCAACTTGCTATGACTATGTCCAGAGAGCCCCAGAGTTAAGTATGGGCAGAGGGATTTCAAAATATATCAAGTCCCTTTTATTATGAACATGGGAAAAAATAAAGTTTTTTCCAAATAAACATTTTAAAATCCTCTAAGTGGCTTGTAGTTTTAAGAAACAATATCACTGTCATTGTTTCATTTGTTTGTTCCACCAAAAACATGAAACGCATGAAGTAGACAGGACTTCTGTATATCCCTGTTTGACAGGTCAGAAACTAAGACCTGTTTGTTGAACAAGTTCCCCAAGTTACAGCGCCCAGAGCATAATCTAAGTCTTCTCACTTTTCCAGTACTTTTTCTGCTGTTCCTGGACTGGGGCACCATATATTGGTGTCATGGCCTCTGCCTGTCTCGATGCTTATGCCTGACTTTTTCAAAGACTCAAACTCTTTAGAACATGGTAGAAGTTTAGGCTATTTTGCCCATACTGATTCACTTTCAGTGGACACGTTGTGCTTTCTCTTACGGCTGTTCAACCTCTGACTTTTCCTGCAGAGAAAACAGAGGATGATGTGGAGCGGGAGGCCCGGCTTGTGGAGCAGTGGGTGGGACTGACAGAGGAAAGGAATGCGGTGCTGGTGCCAGCCCCAGGCAGTGGGATCCCTGGGGCACCTGCTGACTGGTAAGGCCACTCTTCTTTCTCCCCTAGCCTGGCAGAGGATTCAGTTTGCTGTCAACAAGAGCTGGGCCCCTGGCTTTCTAGGATTATCACAGTAAATGCCAACAGACTGAGCAGCATAGGGTGGGGGTCCCCTGAGTACAGGGCATATTCTCCCCCCTGTATTCTTTCCCTATTGCAGCCCTCTTTCTCTACCGGAAGCCTAACAGCATCAGTGACCTAGCCAGCAATCAGCTACAATGCTCCACTGGTCCTCTGAATAAGCAGCTTGAATACTGTGTCCTCATCCTTAGAAATTCTTTTATTTTGATTCAAAAGAAGTATGTTTCCAAGATATACTTGAATAGAGGCGAAAATACTAATTTTTATTTGCCTGGTACTTGCTTAGCTTGGCAACTAGCAGAGAGCAAGCCCTTAGCATCAACTACTTATTCAGCTGCCCAGTAATCAACCCAAGTTGCGCTCATGACAAATTGCCCGTCCTGCTGGGCTCTGGAGGGAAACATCTGGACCTAGTTTCCAGCTTTAGCTCTAAATGAATACACATTTCCTTAGCTTCTCTGAGGCTTTACTCCTAATCTGCTAATGGAGCTTCCTTTATGGTGATGTGGGCCCTCTAGATGATGTACATAAGATACTGTGGAAATAATGGTTGTGTATGTTACAAACTGTATAAAATATCTCTGTGACCATTCATTAAATGGTAGCTGTGGCTGCTGCTTATTCTCATAACAAAAATAAGTTCTGGACATTTAGGAGGAAAGAAGTCCCTTTCAACGTAGAATTTACATGCCTGGATATTTCTTTTGGACAAACAGAAACATTAGTGATATCATTTGTGTCTGCCAGTAAATGAAACTATAACTGATTTCATGTTCTGCTTTATGAAACTGGAGAATTCGACTTTGTTGAATAAGGCATGTTAACTTGTAGCCTGCTGTTTCTGCCTATGGCCTCTGTTGTCAGGGTCCTCTGCAGTGTGTCCATCATTCTGAGCCTCGCCCCATTCCTCAAAACTCTCTGTAGGTAGTCTTAGCCAGCCCTGATTACTCTGATTCCAAAGAGGCAGGATACGCCCAGCACTCTTCCTTTGAAGAGACCTCCAGGTATTTGGGAGTGCTGGGCCTGGTGTCCCGGCATTCCTCTGGCCTTTCCTGCATGCAGCCCCAGCCCCTTCCACACATCTCTTCCTTCGGGGCTTTGAAATATTGTCCCTTATGTTTGCCTCTTCCAAGCTCACAACATCTCTGTCCCTAGGCCCTTTCTCTGGAATTTTTTTTTTTTTTTTGTAATTATTTTTAGAAAGCCCTCAAATAACGTTTGTCTCAATCAATCACATGTAATTCACATAGCTTGTAGTTTTCTTACAGAAATCGTGTAATTCCTGTGGTTTTTGTTAGCAGGAAGGCTATGAAATGTATTTCATGAATAGGACTTGCATCTCCACAGTTTTCTTCTGCTTTCCATGGACCTGAGGCATTTTATAATCTAGTAAATCAGAAAACGCACGTTTGTTTGTCTTGAGGGTAGGGTGTTGCTAGTACTGTCTAGGCTGGCCTGAACCCCATGTTCCTCCCCATCAGCCTGGAAAGTGCAGTGACTGTAGGCATGCATCACCACGCCCTGCTAAGGGGACATACACATTTTATTCTTAAATGTTTGTTATTAAATTTAGGGTTCCACCTCCTGGAATGGAAACACACATACCAGTTCTCTTCCTTGATTTGAATGGTAAGTAGACAAAATTGAAGGTTGTCACATAATTAAAATTTGTCACATATTCAGACATAATCTGATCTGTAACTGGCTTTGGTGGTTGCTCACATGCCATCCCCAGGTGGCACTTTTGGTCCAGTCACATATGTAGCATGACATGTATAATCATTGTTGGGCGAGAGATACAGACATTTAATCACAAAATGAGATCACTTGGGGAGATTAAGAAGTGCATGTGGCGATACTGAAACAGATAATCCGAAACAACAAACAGAGAAATTACCAGGGGCAGTGAGTCATTGTGCCCAGAGGTTCTGACCTACTAGGCTTGGAAAGGCTCTGGCTTCTTTGTTTCTTTTTGCTTCCGCAGTAGTTCTGATGCCAGCATTAATCACACCATAATGTTGCATTAAGAATTGTCCTTCAACATGACGAGTTAGTACCTGGGCACTCCTCACATGATGGTTCCCAGTGTGTTCAGGTGTAAAATCCTTCTGCAAATTAAAGGGAATCCCATGCACAAAAGTAAAAGCAGCTTTACTGAGCTTGGGGTGGCCAGGCTCATAGCAGGTCCTCTTGCAGAGCTTAAGATACTTTACAGCCCCCTGAGAACCTCTGCTCTAGGGGGAAGATCAATAAGGATGGATGGTAGACACAAGGAGTTCAGCTTTGGCCCACTGCTTGAAGAGTTTTTGAGAAGCTAGCAGTAGAACGTGAGCCTCATGAAGTACTGAGTTCCCTGGTATTCGCTGTATGCAAGCAGCTGCTGGCTATGTACAGATTCTTTCCAAGGGTGAATCCCACATTGGATCAGACTTTAGGTCTCTTCCAAGTGCTGAGAACCTTGACTTCAAGTTGATAATTCAACTGCTAGTATCTCTAACTTATTGTAAGGTAGCTAAGCAAGACAACAAACATTAGGTTCCAGGAGTTGCCATCAAACAAGCTGTAAAATCCTAGGGTATGCCAAGTGAAAATCATGTTCTAGGAGTACAAAGAGAACATGTGCTCTCAGACCTGCAGGCCCTCAGAAGGCAGCCTCTTGGCCCATAACATTGTGTGTGTTTATGGTGCTGCTGTTGCACCCAGGACTCGCTTGTGCTAGACTGTATTCCAAGCCCTCTTATGGTTGTACTTAAAGAGTAAGTCTATGGTGAGTGTCACAATGTCTATAGATGAGGAATGAAAGAAAAGTACAAATAAGTCATGTAAACTTCATATGTAAAAAGCGTGTTTGGGGATATGTATGGCTCAGCAGCAAAGCATGCTTTGAGCATGCTTGAGTCCCTGGGGTCAATCTGCAGCACCACTGAGGAAAAAACAGATCTAAAAATTGTTTGTGTGTGCTTAAAAACTGACTTTTTAGGCCAAGTATGTAGTGCATACTTGTAATCCCAGCACAGCGGTGGCTGAGGCAGAAGGATCGCTTCAGATGCAAGGCCAGCTTGGGCTATATAGTGAGTTCCAGGCCAGCCTGAGCTGCATAATAAAACATTTTCTCAAAAAGACAAAACAAAACATAAAAACCTGACTTTCCTCTTTTCTCCTGTGCCTTGAACTTGTCAGCGGACGACCTCAGCGCCAACGAGCAGCTAATTGGCCCCCATGCATCAGGCGTGAACTCTATCCTGCCCAAGGAGCACGGCAGCCAGTTTTTCTACCTGCCCATCATAAAGCACAGCGATGATGAGGTACTTTCCCCGAGGGCCATGGGAAGGGCTGCTGCTCAGCACTGAGCCCCTGAGTCTGTCTGCCTGATGACCCACTTAGTTCTGCTTTGGAGAAGAGGGCTAGGGACTTTTAAAAAGTAACACATTCATGTTATTGTTCAAAACAGGTGAGACGATATCCAGCTGGTCACAGGGAGTTGAGTTCATCATTTCTCTAGTTGTTGTGTAAAATATTGCCACCCGAGTCATCTTATTTCTGCCTTCCCACCCCCTGCCCCAGGTGTCCGCCACAGCCTCATGGGACTCCTCGGTACACGATTCTGTCCACTTGAATAGGGTCACACCACAGAATGAAAGGATTTACCTCATTGTGAAGACCACCGTCCAGCTAAGCCACCCAGCTGCCATGGAGTTAGTGTTACGGAAGCGGATTGCAGCCAACATTTACAACAAGCAGGTAACAAAGGGGACTGATCCTGGTGTTGTCTAGACGGGCACAGATATCACTAAATCTTGTTTTGTCGGCACTGCTGGTGGGGGATGTGCAGTATAGCCAGGTTAGAGGCTGACTCATTTGTCCTGGGTCTAATGGCTCCTGAGCACAGGGAGGTGCATCATCGCCAAAGACCTTGGCAGACCTTGGTACCTTGGCTGTTAGAAAGCTCGTCTTGGTGGCAGGCGGTAGCTGTGCCATTTTAGTATTTGAGATGCAAAAACACAGTGACTGAAAGGGGAAGTACCAGGTCCAGTCAGGTGCTGACAAAACCAGGATACACAGACTCCAAATAAATCCTTATCCCTCTGCTTCACCAAATTTTATCTTAAAGGTAAAGTCGCCCAAACGTGGCCCTGGTGTTCTTCTGGCTGTCCCAGGGAAGACTAGGGAAACCCAGGGAGATAGCATTTAGCAGATGGGCAAGAGCTGCTGAGGCCCAGAGGTGGCACCCATTCTGTGATTAGTCCCAGAGTGACAGCAGGGTGCCTCAGGCCTCAGGACAGAGACAGGGATTTTAGGTTAGGGGTGTTTTCTGTTTTGTTGAGTATTATGTGGGTAGATAAAAAGCAGCAACTTGTAATACTTTTAATAATTTATAAAATGCTAGATAACATTCATCGAAGACTTAAGTCCATTTTCCTTTTCTGCCAGAGTTTCACACAGAGTTTAAAGAGGAGAATATCATTGAAAAATATATTTTATTCCTGTGGCGTAACCTATGAGATAGTCTCCAATATACCAAAGGTAAAGCAGATCTACTGTTCTATTTTTGCCTTGAGGGTAGGGATGTAACCCAGGGCCTCTCACACCCTTGGCAAATGCACTGCTGTTGAGCCGTCACACCTCCAACCAGGGGGGAAGAGGACCCTAGGGATTCAGATCCAGGGCCTTCACCCTGAACTACATCCTCAGACCTTTTCTAGTGTTTTTTATTTTGAGCTGGGCAGGATGACCTACCCTGTAATCTGAGCACTCAGGAGACCAAGGCAGGAGGATGTCAGCAAATTCAAGGCAAGCCTGGGTTACATATGAATTTGAAGCCAGTTTGGGCTATGTAGTAAGTTCAAGGCCATCCTGAACTGGGTAGTGAGACCCTGTCTCAAAAAAATGTATATAAAATATTTTTTTCCTTTGAGACAGGATCTCACTAAGTTGATAAAGTACAAAGGCTGGGTTCAAATTGGCAATCCTCCTGCCTCAACCCCCCAGAGTGCTGGGATTATAGATGTGTACCACCCTATCTGGTTCCTAACATATAAAAATAATAGAGAAAGTATTCATTCTGCTTTCTTGTAAGACATTGCTCACCGCACTTTTGATGAATGAAAGTAGCATCATTTCCTTCCTGTCTGGCCCCTCAGGCAACGGAGGAGATCGAGGACCGGGAAAC
The DNA here is from genome assembly GCA_004027165.1 of Ctenomys sociabilis. NCBI lineage: Eukaryota > Metazoa > Chordata > Mammalia > Rodentia > Ctenomyidae > Ctenomys > Ctenomys sociabilis. Next base: position 21,775 of record PVKA01012166.1, on the reverse strand, counting down.
GCTTGCCCTACTGGCAGCACGCAGCGAGAGTGAGGGCACTGGGGACGGGGAGATGTACATGGAGAAGTACACTCGGGGCGTGCTGCAGGTGGAGAGCATCCTGAGCCTGGAACGGCTGCGGCAGGTGAGTCTGACCCTGCGCCTGCCCATGGGCTCCAGTATTGGCCTCCCCCCTCAACCCTCACAAAGCTGGATTTGCATAGGAGATGCCTCTCGCCCTCCCAGAGAGGCAGCACTTAAGTAGCAGTGTATCCAGAGGAAAGACTCTGGCTTCATACTGCTCAAATAAAAAATCATGAATCATTTTTTCTTGAGTACTCCCAACTTACTGAGCACTGTGCCTGAGGAATTTAGATACATTAATTTGTTCATTCACTCTTTCCCTTGGTTTTCACTTGGTTTTTTTCAGACAGGGTTCACTGAGTCAGCCCCCATGGCCAGCTAAACACAGCATTGCATTGAATTGTCGAGATAACCCTCTGATGTCTGGATTACTCTGCAGTCCCCCTTTGCAAACAAGAACACTGGGCAGAGGGACACTGGCAGCTGGCTGTGCAGCCCCATGCTGTGCAGCAGGGAGGTGGCTTAGCAGGTTTCTGACCCCAGAGCCCATGTATCTCCACTGTCCCTCCACTGTCTCCTTAGGTTCCAGACCTAGGTTGGCTTTAGAGGGTGTCCGAGTGAGAGTAGTGACCTCAGGAAGGGACTGGGAGCCCACTGTGTGCCCTGTGTGCTCCCATGGGCATCCTAGTCAACTTTACTGAACGTGTGTGCTGCATGAGGAGAGTGAAAATCCAAATCCTCTTCCTTCAGGGGAAGCCCTGCCTGAATTGCTACATGCGTGAAATACAAGCAGCATCACATTTGATTGTCATTTTACAAGTGAGACATGTAGCTGGAGGGTAACTCTTCATTTTCTCTGTGCCCTTGCTCTAAAAAGTTCACACAATAAGTGTCTTTTGCATAACAGTTTTCCTGATTTTGTTTTAGAACAAATACCTTCAATAGATTGGGAGTGTGGTGCTGTAAGATTTGTTTTGTAAAAAAGAGCTTGTGTGTTTATGTGTATACAACTCAAGTGATCTTTATGTATGGATTTTCTAAATCAACAAAGAAACATGAGTTCCTTTTATAGTCAGAAGAGATGATAGTAAGTGGTACCTTTAAACTGTTCTGTGTTCACAGGCTGTCACAGTCAAAGAAGCCCTTTCCACCAAAGCCCGACACATTCGAAGGAGTCTCAGCACGCCGAACGTTCACAATGTAAGCACTCTCTGTGGAGCTCTGGGTCTCGGGACTGGGGTTGGAGCCCTGTGCAGATGTGAGGCTGGGGTTCCTGCAGTGGGAAACAACGCACACGCAGTAGTGCCCCAGAGTGTCAAGGCTGCATCTCTGTCCTCAAAAGCACACCAGAGCCAGGCCTCCAGACAGACACTCATTGCACCCTCATCTCTCCCTTGGTGGTTTTGACTATCTTCCTCATTGCAATTCATGAAAGAAGCGCTTCTGGAGCAGAGTTTGGTGGCATGTGTTGGTAATCCCAGCACTCAGGAGGCTGAGGCAGGACTGTGAGTTGAAGGGCAACTTGGATTACATAATTCAAGGCCAGCCTGAATTGCATTGGGAGATCTTGTCTCCAATATCAAAAACAGTGAAAAAGAAACTATATCTAGCAGAAGTGGAAAGGCTGATGGGAAGCAGAACAGACTCATGCTTGGACCACTTCAAAGCATTGTTTTCCCAGAAGCAAGAGAGTGAAAGATCCTTTTAAGGAAAGGGGCAGGACTATGGCCTGCCTAGTTTTCAGAAATGGCAGGAAATTGTTAGACACAGTGAATATTTACAAAAAATGTCTTATAATTGACCCCAGAAAGAATCACAGTAATCATTGTCATGCAAATTACTTCTGACCATACTGCAGTCATTAGAAATCATGAGACTCAATTGTAAACTGCAAAATTCTCTCCTATTTAACTCATGTATCAAAGATCATAATAAAAATTAGGTTGCATTTAGACCTAAATAGTAAAACCCATGCATATATCAGTGCTTATAAGATGCACTTAGTGGTGATACTTAGAAATTACTAACCTAGGGATGGGATGCTTGTTTATTGGTGGTGCAGTGCCTGACCAGCAAGGTTAAGGCCCAGAGTTCAGTCCCTGTCTGGTACCATAAAAGAAAAGAAACTATTAGGCCTAAATTCCCTATTCTTCCACTTAAACACCACTACTAGACAGCATAGAAAATGAGAAAGCAAGAGCTATTTCTGGGAATTTATAGCGTTTATGTTAAAAAAGAAGAGATAAACATCAGCTTAAAACAAAAGGCTTGGTATGATAGCATGCTCCTATAATCCAGCTCAGTAAGAAGCAAAGTCCCTGAAGTGAAGGACAGCATCAAGACCGTGTTTCAAAGAAAGAGGACTTGGATGCAGCTCGGCGGTAGACCGTGCTCACTGTACTTAAGGTCCGGAGTTTACTTCTTGGCACTGAAACAAAACAAAATTTTGAACTCTGAAGTAATCCTGAACAAGTTGCTTTTTGGAACCTGAATATGATAAAGATTCCACATTTGCTAATATTAAAAAGGGCAGAAGATAGTGTTAAGTGACCCCCACATGGATTCAATTAGCAAAATCCAGACTGGGAAAGTTTACAGAAAAAATGTCCTAATTTTTTAAACAAACTTAATTAGATTGTTCTAAACAGATTAAATTTGAAACAAATTAAATTTTAGGAAAAAGGAAGAACTCACCAGTTAAAGGTGTCTTAAAGATATCAGTGAATTACACCATTTGAGCTAATTCCATCCTGAAATTAAATTAGTTACAAAGCCAGAATACAGCTGCAGGTAGTGGCACGTGCCTGTGCTCCCAGCACTTGGGAGGCAGAGGTAGAAAGATCACCATGAAATCAAGGCCAATCTGGGCTACATAAGTGAGTTGAAGGCCAGCCTGCACTACATAGTAAGATCTGTCTTTAAAAAAGAAAAGAAGGAGCCAAGGAGATGGCTCAGTAGAATGAATAAGCACTTGCCTGGCAAATAAATGCAAGGGCCTGAGTTCAATCCCTGGTTCTGCCAAAAAAGAAAAGAAAAAAGAAATGATTCCAATGAAGGAAATAAAACTTGGATCTGAAAAACAATATAGAATAAATATATAAATATTTCTTCATTTAGGAAGAATACTGGAAATGGGAAGTGGTACTGGGCATGGAACCCAGGGCTTATGCAGTGAGCCACATTCCCAGCCCTACATATTTGGGCTTTTGTTTTGTGTGTGTTTCTTTAACACACACTCACTAAGTTGCCCAGGATGGGCTTCAACTTGTGATCCTCTGCCTCAGCCCACTAGTACACTGGGGTTGCTGGAGCAAATGCAATGTTAAGTAAAAGATAAATGGAGCCAACAAAGCTGTAAAGAAAGTTTTAAAAGCCTGCTTAAATGAAATTGGTTGGGAACAAAAGGGAAATAAGAGAGAACAGTCTTAGGCAGAGTGAAGCATGAATAACATCACCCACTACATGTGAAAGAAAGCTTAAACAAAATGGAATTTTCCTGGAAAAACATCAAAAAGAAATAGAAACCCCGAATACAACTATCACTTAAAAGAAAGACTAACTAAAATAACTGTGTTTATTGATGGTAATATAGTGTATCAAAAAATCGGCACAAGGGCTAGGGACACAGCTCAGTGGCATGCCACCTGCCTGGCAAGCACTGGGCCCTGAGTTCAATTTCCAGTACAAAAAAAAAAAGGCACATTAATTTCCTTTTATTGGAAAGAGTAGCTAGGAATTTGTTGTCTTTTTTATTCTTTCAAGAATCAACTCTGATTCACTGATTCTTTGTGTTATATTTTTAGTCTCAATTTCATTAACTTCTGCCCCAATCTTTTTAATTTCCTCCTGCACGCTGTTCAGATTTGTATTACTCACACCTTGGGGTGTGCCTTTAGATTGTTCGAGCTTGCTCTGTTTTCCTGATGTGCATGTGCACCCTTATAAACTTCCCTCTGTGACTTCTTTCATCATGTCCCTCAGGTTCCTGTGTGCTGTGCTGGCATCATCGCTTGATTGCAGGGACTCACTGCTTCCTGGATTTCTCCTGAAACCCACTGATTGTTCAAGAATTCTGTTTTTCTACATAGTTTCTATGGTTCATTTTGCCATTCTTTTCTAGTTTCATCACTATAATCTGTTAGAACACAAGATAATTTTGATTGTTTTGCATGTACTACAGCATGCTCATGGGCTAGCATCTAGTCTGTTTTGGAGAAAGTCCCATGTGCTGCTGAGGAGAATGTATGTTCTGCTGTTGGATGGAGCCCTATAGATAGCTTTTAGGTCCCTTTGTTCAAAGATGAGGTTAAACTCTGGTAATTCTTTTTTTTTTTTTTTTTTGCTAGTTGGTCTATTTGTCCAGTGGAACCGGGGATTTGAACTCAGACCCTTGCACTTGCCAGGAAAGTGCTTATTCCACTGAGCCATCTCCTCAGCCCTTAGTTCGTCTATTTGTGACAGTGGGATATTGAGGTTCCCCATTCCAGTTGAATTGGTGGTTTTGTGATCTTCATGTCTATTAGTATTTGTTTTGTGAAAGTGGGCATGCTAGTGTTTGGTGCATATGTTTATAATTGTTATCTCTTCTTTAATATTTCTCTTAGCTGGGCATGGTGGCGCATGCCTGTAATCCCAGCACTGGGGAGGCTGAGGCAGGAGGATTGTTGTGAGTTCGAGACCAGCCTGAGCTAAAAAGTGAGCTTAAGGCCAGCCTGAACTGCATAGTGAGACCCTGTCTCAAAAAGACAAAAAAAAAAAAAAAAATTCTCTTAACGAATATGTAGTGACCTTTGTGTCAGCTAATCACTGTTGGTTGAAATTCACTTTATCTGAAATTAGGATAACTATGCTGGCTATTTTCTGGATTCTCCCTTCATAGAATATTGTTTTGCATCCTTAACTTCTAATCTATAAAATTCTTTTTTAACTAAATGTGTTACCTGTATATTGTATATCATTGGGTTTTGTTTTACTTTTTTTTTTTTTTTTAATGTATTTGGTACAGGTTCTCACTATGCTGCTTGGATTTATAGTGATCCTTCTGTCTTCAGCCTCCCCAGCACCAGGGTTACAAGTTTGTGCCACCACACTGGGTCTTGGTGGCTGGCTCAGTGCTCCCCAGGGCAGGGCAGGCACATCATGTGGTGCTTGGGATTGAACCCTGGTCCCTGCATTTGCCTTAGCAGGCACTTCAGGTTTTGTTTCTTAATTTATTCTGTCAATCTGTCTTTTGATCGGGGAGTTGGGACCATTCACATTGAGTGTTCTGACTAACATACTCATTGCATTATGTTCCTGTTGCTGATTTTTTTTTTTTTTCCTTTCTGTATAGTTGATCATCCTGCCAGATGTATTCATTATATTTGACTTATCGGCATTATGAGCCTAATTGTCCTTTTAAGGACATCTTTGAGAACTTTTATGGGCACTGTTTTGTTAGTCATGAATTGCCTGAGTTTCTCCTTGTCATAGAAATACCTTATTTCTCCACCAATTTTAAAGGAATGTTTTGCAGAATATACACCATGTTTCTCTTGAAATAGCATCTAGCATATCTGAATAATAATCAGCCTTGAAAACTAGAGATCAAACATGGCAGCCCCAGTCAGCCTCTGTACCTGCTTTACAGAGGAGCCACTAAGCAAGAAGATGTGAGTGATAGCAGGGTGGGCAAGGGTGGGCTAACTAGGGCTGGAGTGTCCGAGTTCCAGTTTCAGGGCTGATTATTTTCCAGTACAGGTAGGTCTCATTTTTTTTTGGGAAACAGGTTAAGTTTAGTGCTGAAAGTTATCTTTTTGAGCTTGAAGCACTTTACCCCAAGCCCTCCAGGCCTGTAGCAGAAGTGGTGTTGAGAAGTCTTCCACATTATAATGGGATTATCTTTATATGCAATTTGTTCTCTTTCTGTATCAGCTTTCAAGATTTCATCTCTGTAATGAACTTCTGGTACTTTTTTGGGGTTTTTTGTTTTGTTTTGTTTTTTGTGCTAGGAATTGAACTCAGGACTTTGCACTTGCCAGGCAGAGGTTTCTGATCCTTTTATTATGATGTGATGTAGAGATGTCTTTTGTCATGGCTATTTGAGCTTCTATATGCCTCACTTATCCGTATGTTTATTTATTTTCATGTTCTTAGGAAATTTTCTGGTATTATTTCTGTGCACAGGTTTTTTTTTTTTAATCTCATCTGAACTGTCTTCTGATTTTTCATTTTTTCCAGTTACTCTTAGATTAATGTTCTTTACATTGTCTAGCAGCTGTTGAACCTATTTTTCATGTTCTCTTGTTGCTTGTAAGGTACTTTTGAGCAGTAGTTAGTCTTTGAAGGCAGTTGTTCTTCCTTCTCTTCTAATTCTGAAATTCTGACCTCGTACTAGTTGTTTTTGCTGCCCAGACTGTCAGTATAATTTTTAATACCCTGAATTTTTGGCTAAAACCCTTTTCATGAGCTCTAATTCTTTGCTAAGCTGGTAATTCATATTTTGTGTCATTTTCTTTAACTCAGCTAGTTTTGTTTTCTGAGAACTCCTTGGTCATTTTGATTGTTACCTCATCTGTTTAGTTATATCTACTATGATCCTGCTGAGGTCTCTCTCTCTCTCTCTCTCTCTTTCTCTCTTTCCTTTTTTTTTTTTTTTTTTTCTTGTCTTTTTGAGACAGGGTCTCACTATGCAGTTCAGGCTGGCCTTAAGCTCACTTTGTAGCTCAGGCTGGTCTTGAGACCAGGTCACAACAATCCTCCTGCCTCAGCCTCCCGAGTGCTGGGATTACAGGCCTGCGCCACCACGCCCGGCTCTCTTTCCTTTTTGAGACAGGGTCTCACTATGCAGTTGAGCCTGGCCTTGAGCTCACTTTGTATCTCAGGCTGGTCTTGAACTCCCAATGATCCTTCTACCTCAGCCTCCCAAGTGCTAGGATTACAGGCATATGCCACCACACAGTGTACTGAGCACTTTTTAAAAACTATTTTCTAATCTCCTGTTAATTCTTTCAAATAATTTGTTTGTTTGTTTTAAAAGTAAAAAAAAAAATTAAAACTACAGATTTCAAAACAAGATGATAGGAAATTAACAGTGTTTATTATATTACATGTTATTATCTTCAAAGCAGTTAATCAGATCACCAGATATAGACATGCAAAATTGGTCAAACAATATAACCACTACCTGTTTGTTTGTTTGTTTGTTTTGGCAGAACTGGGGATTGAACTCAGACCCTTGCACTTGCCAGGCAAGCACTTATTCTACTGAGCCATCTCCCCAGCCCCACTAACTATTCCTGTCAGTGAACTATTAGAAATTAATAGTACAATCATTTTAGCTATTGTATGTGTGTGTGTGTGTTTGTGTTTTCCCCTAGAAAGTAGTTAGAAATTTGGAACACATAGGAGTAAACAAAGAATTCATGAACAAAAACCAAACTGCACAAGAAATACTTCAAAGAATCAGCAACTGGGATCTCCTTATTAAAAAGTTTTTGCACATCTAAAGAAATCATCAACAGAATAAAAAGAAAACTCGTGAATTGGGAAAAAAGTTTTAGTAGACTGTCCCTCAGATGAAGAACTTTCATCTAGAACATATGAAGAAGTTTTTTTAAAAAATCAGGCCCCCAAAATTCAAAGACCCAAACCAAAATGGGCATTTAATATAAATACAAACTTCTCAGATGAAGAAATATAAATGCAAATAAATTACAAAAAGTTCAACATCATTGGTCATTTGAGAAATGCAAATTAAAGCAACACTGAGAGTCCATCTCACCCCAGAAAGAATGGCTACCATTAAAAAAATCAACTAATAACCAATGCTGAAGAGGGTATTAAGAAAAAAGGAGCCCTTCTCCACTATTTGTGTGAGTGTAGACTGGCATAACCATTGTGGAAATCAGTGTAGCGAGTGCTCAACAAACAAGGATTAAAGGTTCCATTGGAACCATCCATTCCTCTTCTGAGTATATTCCTGAAAGAATTAAAAAGTGTCATACCACAGTGATATACACACACCCATATTTATAATGGTGCAGTTTGTAATAGCTAATCCTTGGAAGCAATCCAAATGCCTATCAACCAATGAATGAATTAGAAAAGATGTGATCTTTTCATACAATGTAATAACCATAAAGAAAGATAAACTGGAGGCTTTTATAGATAAATAGATGCAAGTAGAGACCATGCTCATAAGAGAACTAAATCAGATTCTTTCCAGTAATTGGGTATGTGGCTTTTGCTAATCCTCTGATTGATGGCTCGAGTAGCTTTTGGGAGTTGACAGTTTGGCAATGAACTTTGTTGCCTGGTCTTTTTGTGTTGCTATTTTTTTTGCTTGTTTTGTTTTGGGCTAAGGCTTGTTGGAATTTATAAAGTCTTTGTTGCTAGTACAGACACCTCTTTTTTTGTTTGTTTAACTTTTTTTTATTTATTTGGTATAGGGTCTTGCTACATAGCTTGGACTCATGATGATTCTCCTTTCTCAGCCGCCCCAGTGCTAAGATTACAGGTGTGCACCACCATGCTGCGTTTCAGTGGCCAGCACGGTGTCCAGAATTTGGGGCCATCACAGCATGTAGTACTGGGGATCAAATCTGGGTCCTTGCACTTGCTTGCCAGGTGCTTAGACTGCCGAGCTGTCTCCACAATCCCTAGATACCTCTTTAGTCAGCATTTTTCAGTGGTAGATTTTGGATGTGACCAACTGTTGTCTTCTGCACCTGCCCCAAATCCAGCCATGATTAATTTGGGAGGAGAGAGCCAGGCCTGGTGGCATACACCTATTAACTCAGCTCTGAAAGCTGAGGCAGTAGAATACCATGAGTTCCAGGCCAGTCTGAACTACATAGTTCAAGGCCAGCCTAAACTACACAATGAGACCTTGTCTAACAACAGTGCAGAGGAAGAATGCTCCACACCAAATTCTCTAGAAGTGTACTGCAGTGCTGTTAATGTCACAAAGGTAATCTGAGTGGTGGCTAACACAGAAAACCCATTAATAGCAACAGTTATGCAACTGTGACATCAAGCAAATCAACTACATTAGTATCATCCAAGACAATTGAATATTAGCATACTGTAAGAACCACCTTTAACTCTATAGAAGAAATTCACAGTTATAGTGTAAAAGCTACACCACACACCAACTTATAATTACTATGTACTGGATCCAACAATTCTCTCTGCTAGTGGAACAAAAGAATTCAGTAATTTTATAGAGTTAACTATCCGAAGATTAATAAACCTTGGTGGTTGTATTATCAAAGGTACAAGGTATTGGGAATGAGAGAATGCAAGAAGAAAAATTTGAACCCTTGAACTATAGGATATGATGAGGAAGAGAGAGAAATAGTATAAAGGTTTCTATTGGGAAGCAGAAGGATGTTTATAAAATTAGGTAAAGGCAACAGAAAAAAAGAGACGAGATAGAAGAGAAATAATATAGAGAATAAGAAAAAGGTAAAAGGGGGATGGTGAAATAGTTCTGCCAACTTCTTTTTTTCTTTCTTCCCAAAGTTGTTTTCCTGCATTTATAGTCTGAGAAAGACAGAGTTGCTGCTGCTTACCACTTCATTATGCTGGTGAAGAATCCCGATAGATTATTTCTGGAGGCTTCTAAAGCTTACCCTGAAGTCTCTGGGAGAGCAGAGTTAGAGGCACACAATCCTTGTCTACAGCCAGGATGTTACTCATAGCGGATCCAGCCCTTTGGCTTGCTGGGGATGCATCAAGTTAAAAGAAAACATATATAATATAGTTAATGTGTATGGGTTCAATAACTTCCTTTTTAAAAAAAATATATATATATATATTCTATGTTATAACCTAAAAAAGAAAAAGTGACAAGTGGCCCATGAGTCTTAGGTTGGAAAAAACTGCAAGAGATTCTTACAGTTGCAGATTATATTTAAACCTAAATGATACTAAAAGTAACACACACGTCAGTACTTGTAGGTTGCAGTTTGAGTGGTACTTAGACACAATGGCAGTGCCATATATTTCATCATATTTGTAGTTGAAAAATACAGAAGCAACCTAGATATCTATCAGTAGAATAATGGAACAACAACAAAAAAAATCATTGCATTATGTAGTGGAAGAAAACAACATGAGGGAAGAGAGCGCTTTGGTGAAGAAAGAGCATACAAAGTGTTTGTGTGATGTATGTATGTGTGCATAATGTGTGTGATTCCATAAAATATGCGTGGAGATTGTTAATAAACCACAAAATAAGAGTAAAGAAATGGTGTTAAGCTAGGGAGAAAGCGTGGTGGCCCAAGCACCTGCCTGGCAAGTGCAGGGACCTGGGTTTAATTCTTGGTACTGCATGTTGCGCCAGCCCCAAGCTGAGCTGGCTCCCGGGACCGGCGTGGGGGTGCACACCTGTGATCACGTAACCAGGGAGGCTGAGCCAGGAGGGTCACTGGAGTCCGGGCTGCCTGGCAAGACCCTGTACCAAAAAATATATTTTTTAAAAAGGGCTCTGGTCTACCTGTGGCATTATATTTCTTAGAAAATTGCATTAAATATATGAGCCAGATGATGAAATTATTCATCTCTTATAGATCTCTTCCAGTCGACCCGGCCTTTCTGGAGATGAAGATGATAAGGTGTGTGCTTGTGGGCATGCCTGGGTTATCAGCAGATTCTACAATAGAGTAATAAATTCTCAGGAACATAATTTGTCCTTATACTTCTTGATTATGTCTTTAAGAAGTCTATAATCCCGAGAATCAGATAACTCCTAAGAAGTGAAAGCAAGTGAAATGGTCACATATGATATGTGAGTGTTCTCCCCTTAGTATACTAATACCTCGTTCCATTTGAAACTTTTGAATCTCAGGTAACCACATCACATAATCTGCCTGGGGCAGTCCCAGTTTGTGCCGCTGCCCAGGCAAAATTAAGATTGGAGCCTTCTTGCTCTGAGAAAAATGTTTCTGCTTAGTCTTTACACTACCCAGTCACCTTAAATATATGCTAAACTGAAAGTAGTTGCCTCTGGAGAGGGAGGAACATGAAGCAGACCATATAAGAGCTGAGAAATGCATTGTACTGTGTTTGTGATGATTTTTGTCAGACTTGAGGAAATACAGTAAGGTACTGGCATTGATTCATTCCCGGAGTAGTGCCTTGGGTAGGACAGTGGGTGTTATATTAAAAACTCTTATATGTGCTTGAAATATTTCATCAGTAACAAAGAACACACACTGTCATTAAAAAGTAGAAGCTCAGCTCTGGGCTGCTTTCTTCATTTTCAAGTGACTTTGTGACAGTTAACCCATATTCTTAACTTGTAGGGTTGGCCAGAGAACCAGTTAGATGTGTCAGACTACAGCTCCAGTTACCAGGATGTAGCGTGCTATGGAACTTTGCCCAGAGATTCACCTCGAAGAAGCAAAGAAGGTAGTGCTGAGATTGTTTCACAGTGATACTTCTTTGTACTTAGGAACAACATGCAAAGGGTCTTACGTGGTTATCACATACAGAGATACGAAGCTGAAATTCCAGTTAGTTAGATGATGCAAACCTGTCATCATGAACAAAATACATCATGTTCACTTACTGGATTCTTTTCTTTTTTGCTTTGTAGTCAACATATCACAAATAATAATAGTGTACTTTCTGTATAGTGCTTTTGATTTTCCAAATCATTTTTTATACATCAAATTCTGATTTTGAGATCCATTTTAAGATGCACAGGAATTGTACATTATTCTGTACCAAAAGACTTCACCTGTGGCATGTTTTTTTACTCAAAGGAATTTTTAACAGCATGTAAATGATTTCTTAAATCAGGTGAAAAATTATACCAGAAATGAGTTTGGTCAGTGATAGTACCATTACCTAAATCATTACCTCCCAGTACCTTGAGGGGAACAGCAGTCTCCAGAAACGTGAATCAGCTTTGTTACCATATCCTTTATATATTACCAACTCATGCATTTATACTAGAAGAAAATTGGGAAGAAAATAGGGGGAAAGAGGCAAAACAAGACAATAAATGAGGGTAAATGAGAAAGAATTGTCTTCCTTGAGTCCTTTAGAGCCAGGCAACATGAGGAAAAAAGACATCAGCAAGACAGTTTATATGAAACTGATTCATTGAATATGCTTTTTGAACCTCAGTTTACTGTCTTAAAATATAGCTATGAAAATAAGACATAGAAATTAGAACACTGAATGGTGAGGTGCTGAAATGCGTGTGCCTGATGGTAAGGCACTGGAACTCAGAGGCAGATGAGCAGCACGAGCTGCATGTGGCCTGTTAAGCGTGCTCACACTCAGTTTTGAAAAGATGGTAGAAATGGCCCTTTCTGATTGCGTTCACCCCTGTAGTAACTCTGTGGCATTATGAATCCATCTCTGTGATTGACCAGATTGGTTTTGCTGTTTAACCACATATTAGCATATGAATTTCATTGTTGTGCCAGATAGTCCTGCCACCTAGGGGACTGCCCTGCTTCCTGTGTGCCCTTGATGGGCTGGCCTGTATACTCAACCCTTGTTGTCTTCCTCAGGTTGTTCATCGGAGACTGCTCATGCCTTAACAGTCAGCCCTTTTAAAGCATTCTCTCCTCAGCCACCAAAGTTTTTCAAACCCCTCATGCCTGTAAAAGAAGAGCATAAGAGAAAGCTAGCTCTGGAAGCAAGGCCACTTCTCAGCCAAGAGGTAAATGTTTGATTGTCTGTACTCTGTAAAGCAAGGGAATTGCACTGTCTGCGGAGGGTAGAAGTTTGCATTCTCGAGTCAGATGCTATATGTAGAATGCATGGATTGTCACGCCACAGATCCTGCCTGTGGATACCTCTTTCTCAAGCACATGGGGCTGGGGTCAGGGTTTTTTTTTTTTAATTGTTGTTATTGTGGTTTTGCTACCCTGTGTGGAGAGCTTTTTAGACTTTTTTTTTTTTTTTTTTTTTTTTTTTTTTTTTTTTTTTTTTTTTTTTTTTTTTTTTTTTTTTGTCTTTTAACTGAGAAAGAGATATCCCCTAGATGTTTTGAAAATATTAAAGGCTGGGCTGATGAGATAGCTCAGTGGTCTAAAGCACCTGCTTAGGTGCTTAGGCAAGCATGGGCAGGCGCAGGGGACTACAGTTCGATTCCAGGCACCACATGCCACGCCAGTCCTGCCTTCAGGGTAGGCAGAGCCAGCCCCCCCCAAAAATGTTAAAGGCTTTATTAATTTTTTGGATCCAACTAATTATGCTTTTTTCCAGAGTGTGTAATCCTGTCAGACTTCAGTAGTTTAATTCTGGCCTGCAGAATTGGCTGCTGAGCTACTCACATGTAGTAAAATGTTGGCATTGCTTTTCTAACATGCATGTACTTACTGTGTATCTCAGCTGTCGTCGTCTGTGTGTGATGCATCTGTGTGTCTTAACCTTTGCAGAGCATGCCTCAACCCCAGGCACATAACCCTGGCTGTACTGTCCCCTCAGGAAGCAATGGCAGCAGTATGCCAGTAGAGCACAGTAGCAAACGTGAGAAGAAGATTGTAAGTTGTGGAACCATTTCTGTCATATTGCCTGGTGGTGGGTTTAAAGCCCTGTCACAGAGTGTCTCCTCAATTCTTCAGAAGAAGACAAAGAAGAAAAACACAGATACATACATTTTTTACTTTAAAGGAAAAAAAAATGGTGATGAAATTGTGCATGAATATGGCCATGACCTGTGGTTTCTCTAAGTGTCCAATCTGTTCATTCTTGCTTTGGTGTAAGTTTGCTTAGGGAAAAAACAGACAGGATATCTTTGATGATTCTGATCTTTATTTATAAAAAGAATAGTGTAACAGAGATCACTTGAACTAATACTGAAATCTTTCTAATGTGCCTATGCATATTGTCCAGATTCTGAAGTTAATCTACCTAGAGGAATTGCACTTACTTGCAGTAAGTAAATATGCATTTAGCGGTAGGTATTTTTGAAAGCTTTTTTATGCTGCCTGATGCTACTGCCAAGATAATTCTATAGATTATAGCTGTGCTGCAATTCCCCATCACCCATAATCCTCCTCCTCCTCTTCCTCTTCTTCCTTTTCCTCCTTCTCCTCCTCTCTAGCTCGGGAAGTCTTTGTTAATTTGCTGGCAAAGTACATTCCAAGCTTCTGGTCTCAGCCTTGCTTACAGAATGGCCTGTATTTGACCACAGGTAGATTGAAATTCTTCCACAAAGCCTCATTCCTGAGTGCTTGGTTTATAAGTTATACCTATGAGATAAATTATTTGTGTCAGGCATTTCAGAGTATAAATGTACCTCAAATAAAATTGTGAAAACCTGTATGTTCTCAGGCCTGGAGAAGTTCTCTAATTTCATGTTCCGGCTGTCCTTCTCCTATGCCTGACTGGATTTGGAAAGTGTAAAGCCAGCCTGGGGCCAGCAGAAGCTGCTTGATTTTATGGCTGCCTATAACCTGCTACATGGCCAGACTGTGAGGAGTCCCATTTTGTAGATATACCACCTCAGATTCACTCCAAAGGCTTGTTAGCATAAGATCCTTTAATGGATCCAAAATATGCTAAGGCATACTGTGTGTACACTGATTGCAGCTTAAAGCAGGTGTACAGTTGGCCCCTCACTTGCATGCCTGAGTGCTAGTGGATCAGAAAAAGCATGCCTCCTTCCTAATATGAGGAGAGAAGGAAAGGCGCTTTCCCCTTCATTTTGATATCCCTCTTCCTGCCTTTGTGTCTGGGTTTACCCTGTCCCTCTGTCCCCTTGCTGTCCCTAGTTCCCGGAGGAGAATACACCCACACACAGCTGTTCATTCCTACCTCCTGCCCAGCTAATGAAGGCTGCAGTGCAGGCTAACAGGGCAGCATGGCTGCTGTGCTGTTATTCCTCAAGTTCCTTGGCTCTACACCTGGTTAGATCTTTTTACTGACAAGGCTCTTATCAGGGACAGGGACAAAATTTAAACCTGCTGTAACAATCCATTTTGGAAGTCTCACAGTTCACACTGATGATCCCATCATTATTTTCTTTACTTTCTTTTAAATATCATAAAATAAAAGCTCCCCAAGATAAGTAATTATTATAGATCATAGGTACATTAAAGCCTATCTCACGGGGCCAGAGAGATGGCTCAGTACAATAAGTGCTTCCCTGGCTCTGCCAAAAAAAAAAAATCTATCTCAGCCAGTGGAATATAGGATGGAACCACATTCTCTTGACCCGAGAAATCCCAAGTGGTCATTAGGCTGTATGACTGAGTGCACCATGAAGTATGCCAAGCAGTGCTGGATGGATCATTGTCTTTTTGCTATCTTTTGGAAGAGCTGCCTTTACTGCCTTAGAGAACTGGGTTGCTGAACACTTCAGCTCGAAGGATATTGCATGGTTTAGTTTATTCCAAATAGTGGTTTCCTGGGACATTCTGGTAGAATCTAAGTATATGGCTTCCATTTCTCTTTGGCAAGTTTCAATTTATTGCCCTTCCTAGATGGATGTAAACTGTTTTCTTCTTTTGATTCTAATTCACTTCCTTTTCTCTTCTACTCTTAAAAACTCACAGAACGAATCCGTGGTTCAGACTGATGAAGGGCATTTGCAGTCATTCTTGAGAAATAATATCAAGACATTGTGCCTGTTACTTTTTTTGCCCACATAAATTGTCATAGTAACTTCTGTAACTTATATAAATTATAATAAATGTAATTACACTTGACTTTTAAAGCTATAATTTGGGCTGGGCGTGGTGGCACATGCCTGTAATCCCAGCATTCGGGAGGCTGAGGCAGGAGCATTGTTGTGAGTTTGAGACCAGCCTGAGCTACAAAGTGAGTTTAAGGCCAGCCTGAACTGCATAGTGAGACCCTGTCTCAAAACGACAAAAAAAAAAAAAAATCTATAGTTTGTCCTCTCGTCAATTTAGGAAGATAGATACAGATGTGCTTGTCTCATATAAATAAGATAAAGATAACAAGATGCCTTTGCGGCCTATCTTAAAAGCTACAAAGCAAAAAGAATAGCAGAAAGAAAGCCATTTCCTCCATAGCCTCTGAAGTTTGCTAAGATGACATGTAGTTTATTGCTTCTGTTTTACAGAGAAAAGAAGGCCTAGGATTATTGAGTAACTTGGTCTACAGTTAAGTAACGAGGGTCTACAAGTAAGAATAAGACAAAGGGCCCTAATCTTTGACAGGATGAGGCTGACTTCAGTGACTCCAGGTGCCCCTAGAGCTGGTGCACTTCAGCACCCTGCTCCCTGCCTTTAGTAGCATGGACAGCAGTGCCAGGAGCTCTTGGCTACTACAGTCCTACAAACAGAAACCATATCTGGTGGCCTGTGCAGGCCTGGTTCTAGTGGGAGTGGAAGCTGCCTTAATCACGTGAAACTCCTTGCAAGAGTCACTGCCTTAACATGGGTTTTTGTCCCTTTTTAAAATCAAGGTGTTTTGTCTATAGGTCAATATCAGCTGCATAAGTTAAATCGCAAAAATCAAATCTTGAAGACTAGCTATAGAGACGCTTGAGAACTTCATGCTCCACTTTTAGGTAGGGATTTAATTCTTTTTGTCCTTAAGACATTGTAGGGAAGTGTTTAGTTTAGTGTCCCTTAAGATACAATGATTTTTCTGTTGTAGAAGTTCTATCTAGAGCTGGGCGTGGTGGCGCACGCCTGTAATCCCAGCACTCGGGAGGCTGAGGCAGGAGGATTGTTGTGAGTTCGAGACCAGCCTGAGCTACAAAGTGAGCTTAAGGACAGACTGAACTGCATAGTGAGACCCTGTCTCAAAAAGACAAAAAAAAAAAAAAAAAAAAAAAGAAGTTCTATCTAACCAACTCCTTCAAAATGGATTTTGAGTCTATGAGGTCCATTTTTTTCTCCTTGCAGATAATAAGTCAGTAAACTTTGTATCTGTTTAAGTGTTGAAAATATGTACTCTCTACTCTGTTCCCTTTTTTCCAGAAGAATTGGCTCTACTACCCCTTTAGTCTTTCTCTTTGGGTCACTGGGACATTTCCCTTTAACCTCAATAAGGACTTCATGTGTAAATGCATAATGCTCCCTACTTGGATTTAGTCTTTAAGAGTTTTGTGCACTCTTCAGTTCTACTAATGTCATCCTAATGCTTTATAACTATTTTTTATATTTATGAGGTTATAAATTTACACTTCTTTCTACTCACTAAACTCACAGTTACATATTCCATTCATCCAGACTGTGCTTTAGGATGAAAGGCCTGTCCTCAGGCTTCAGATGAAATGACTTTCACCTGTCAAAAGCCCCAGCTAATTCTCATCTACAGATTTTTCTTTGCAACAAATACTTTTTTAGAATTCATTGTATCAGGTACTGTAGGCTTGGACAGCTACTCAGGTAGCTTAAATCAAAAGGAAGTGCAAACATTTGAATTCAATTTAGGATAAAATGTTGAGTAGAGAACTTAGAAAATGTGGGCAAAGCCTGCCCATTCCAACAGCTCTGCTAGTGTTTTCCTCACCAACTTTCTTCCAGCACACACAAAATAGGCCCTCCCACCCACACTTGTTATAGCATAGTTAACTTAGAAGACAGTTAAACTGAATAAAAGATTACATTAAATTAATTCAGATATATTGTTTTGTTAATTTTAGGAACTTTATCACCACTACTTAACATTTGCTTTTTAATCATCAAGAAATTAAGACTACTGTTTCCTCTAATATATATTTTAAAAATTTTGTGATAGTGGGGATTGAACTCAAGGCCTTGTTCATACTAAATACGTGCTCTACCACTGACCTGCAACCCCAGCCCTCAGTCATATTTTTAAAACTATTATCAAAACTCAGTAAGGACTCAAAAAAAAAGAACTGAATAAGGACTGGAGATACAGCTCAGTTGGCATTACCGTAGCATGGAGTTTCATCCCTAACACTACAAAAAAATAAAATTGTTTGGTGGGAGCAACTACATCAGAGATTGAATCCAGGGCCTTCACACTGAACTCTACTCCTAGCCTTCCTTTTTTCACTCCTATCTCAGCTTTATAGAGCACCAGGGTCTATAGGTATGCACTAGCTTATAAATTATTTTTTAAAGTGAGAGGCATTGAAGACTATTAAATGATTTTTAAGGTGCTTATTATCTTATGAGAAAGAAGGTATTATAAATGGACATGGTGGTGCACACCTGTAACCTCAGCACTTGGGAGGCTGAGGCAGGAGGATTGTGAGGGGGATCAAGGCCAGGCTAGGCTACATAGTGAGTTCAAGGCCAGACTGCCCTACAAAACAAGTCTCTGGCTCAAAAAGAAACTAAATTATTATGGTAAAAGTCAATAGATGAAATTTATATTCATTGTCAATAGCTATCTGCCATGTTGTGAAGTCTCTTTTTCATTGTCATATACCCAGTGTCCCCACCCCATCCCCACATTCCCATCCCCTACTCCCCCTCAGATTTTGATGTTTTTTTCTTTTCAGTACCAGGGATTGAACTCAGGATTTTGCACTTGCCAGGCAGGCACTTATTCTACTTTGCTATCTCCCCGGCCCCACCCTCAGGTTTATATCTAGGTTTTTAGCCACCTAGTTGTCATCATTTACAGACATTTTAAATAACTCGTTAAACCAGATGACCAGAAGAAAAAAGCTATTTTTGATGTTTCTAGGTTCAGCTTTGAATGACATATTTATCTACCCAACAGAGTTGAGAACACTTCTAAAAGCACCGGCTCCTAAAGGAGGGTCCATGTCTCTTTTCTCTCACTATTCCTAAATCCTCAAGATAGTCACAGGCACATGGTGGGCAGGTGATAATATTTCTCTGAACGAAAGTTACTTTTCTTCTGCCAAAAAAAAAAAAAAGTTACTTTTTACCACTTATGGTCCAATTAATTAAATACAGGATAATCACAACTTGTACTTTTTTTGTTAATTTTTATAAGCTAACAGGAAATATAAAAATGACAATTTTGTCAAATTTATTCAGTGCAAGAATTGACTGGTTGAAATGTCACCCACCTGAGCGGTGCTCAGGGCGGTCAGTGTGGAAGTGCAGATGCTGCCCGAGTAACACTTGGGTGAACGATTAAGTGACTAAAAGCTGTGCTTGTGTCTCACCAGCTGTTTATGAGGTCCCTTAGGTGACTGAGTAGCATATCACATCTGTATTTGAATGTAAAATACGCAAATGTTTTATATTTTCTACCAAATATTTGTAAAAATCTTTTGTTTGGAGAGTTCATTGTTCTCGCTTTTGTATAGTTTACATTTTTTATAAACAAAACTCTAAATTATTTAATGCAGATTTTCATTTATTATCCTCATTGTCAATATTGCTTATTTCCTAGCCAAATCCTCTTCTTTAAAGGCCTAGATAGAAAACAGCAGTAGGGTCCAGGGAGGTAGCTGAGCAGCATAAGCCCCTGCCTGGCAAGCGCAAGGTTCCAAGTTTGATCCCCGGTACCATTAAAAAAAACCCAACAGTAGTAGATTGCTAGTGTTTTACAATGTTCCAATACACAGTACAGGTGTTACAGCTGTATTCATTTCCCTTTGACTCTTGGAGTCTTTGTCTCCCTGTTCCCTGATAAAATAGCTTAGAATTTTGCCATAAGTGATCTCCACATTACACTTGGCTTCCTAAGGGGAGACTAAAGACCACTGGAAGGCATGGCCCTTCTTCCTCTAGCTCTCTGCTCATTTAGTGAAAACCAGGAAACAGACCAAGCATGGGAAAGTAATGAAGAGCCCACTGCACCTTGGTTCTGTACCTTTTCATAAGCCAAAGAAGAAAATTTCTAATTAGCATTGAGAGAGCAGAGAAGGAGAAGGAATGCCTTCGTGTTATGTGATAACGGGTTTATATTCATAGGTCTCTGAGAATAACATTCTTGTGTCTACAGTTCTTGATATGACTAAATCTGTAAAGAAAAAAGAAACATATAGGAAGGTTTATGCCTATCATAGTAAAGTATCTTATCTCAGTAATACAGTTGCCCTAGGAAGTTAATGACTGACTTTTGTTTATTTCTGTAGGACTCAGAGGAGGAAGAAAATGAGCTGGAAGCTTTTAACCGGAAGCTACTAAGTTCTCAGCCTTATGTACCTGTGGAGTTTGCTGACTTCAGTGTTTACAATGCCAGCTTGGAGAACAGGGAATGGTTTTCTTCTAAAGTAGATCTGACAAACTCATGTGTCACAGAGAAACAAGTGTCTCGCAGCCCCACCACCAGCAGTATTACCAGTGGCTACTTTTCCCACAGTGCCTCCAATGCCACTCTGTCAGACATGGTGGTCCCTACCAGTGACAGCTCAGATCATCTGGCCACTCAAACAAAAGATACAGACTGCAATGAGCATTGCGGAACATCCCCTGTGCATGATTTCAGACCATCCTCAAACAGAGAGTGGACAGAGGTCGACAAAGGCATGGGAAAAGATACGATGATCACGGTGCCACTCAAAGAAAACAGTGCCTTTGCCAAAGGGAACCCAGCGTCCCACAGCATCCCTGAGAAAGGCTCCAGAGTGCTTTGTAGGACAGCTTCATGTTCCGAGCTGGACACTTGTCTGAGCAAGAAGGGCCAGGCAGTCCGCGAATTCTGCTCCAAGGAGGTCACTGTGGAACGCACCACCAACATCCTCGAGGATCATTCCTTCACAGAGTTCATGGGCGTTTCTGATGGCAGAGATTTTGATGGCTTGACAAATTCTTCTGTGGGAGAGCCTTTGAGAAGGAGAAACCTGCCAAATAGAACAGATAGTGAGTGTGCTCCCGGTGGGCCGCAGGACACTGATGAGCTACATTCCAAGGTAGAGAATGACCAGGTAATAAATTCCAGAGGCAGCCTTTGAGTTCTGTGCTGTTGGTGAGCAGATCTAATTGGACACCATCCCCAGAGACCCTCCACCACTGTGAGTTGGAGGAAATACCCATCCATCCTGCTATTCCTTAGACAGAAGATGGGCCCATGGGGAGCAAGCATGCCACCGTGGGGCTCACGCACCATGGAGGGGCAACTCTACTTTGGCATTCAGAATGGAACCGTGAAACCTGTAGGGCACTGGAATTTTTTTCTCACAATGCTGGGGATTGAAACTAGGGCCTCACACATGCTGGGCAGGTACTCTGCCACTGAGCTGTATAGCCCAAATCCAAGGACCAGCAGGTTTTTTTAACTGGTACATGTGTTGGGATTGAATTTAAATGATAAAGATAAATTAATCTCTGTTCATGCCCCAAGATGGTTACTTATGGCTATCACAAAGTATCTAGTAGCAGGTACCATATCAGATTTGCAATTCCTTAGATTGTTTTATATATCATTAAGAGGATACACTGGACTAGGGGTGTAGCTCAGTAGAGGAACATTGCCTATATAGTTGATGGGATTGTTTTGTTTTATATTTTTGAACTTACTTCAGGCTGCCATGCCTGACACCTATTTAGTTTAGGTTCCATCCCCAGCACTGCAAGAAAAAAAGTATATCAACACTTACAGGTCCCTTATAGCACAAACCTGTAATCCCAGCACTTGGAAAACTGAGGCAAGAGGATCACTACAAGTTCAAGGCAGCCTAGATGACATTGAGTTCAAGGCCAGCCTGAAATCCATAACAAAACTCTGTCTCAAAAAGATAAAACAGCCCAGCGTGGGGGCACATGCCTGTAATCCCAGCACTTGCGAGGCTGAAGCAGGAGGATTGTTGTGAGTTCGAGACCAGCCTGAGCTACAAAGTGAATTTAAGGCCAGCCTGAACTGCATAGTGAGACCCTGTCTCAAAAAAGAC
>PVKA01012165.1:0-58608 GCA_004027165.1 Ctenomys sociabilis | reverse complement strand
TACAGATGAAATCTCACGCTCAGCTTCTGCCGCATCAGCTGTTCCATGAAGGCAGAAAACCACAATGCCCAAGTCAGCACGTTGCAAAGTTCCATAGTGATGGACTGGTACTTAATCTCTTTTTGTATGTATTAAAGATCAAAGATAATTGCAATGGGCAGCTAAGGGCAGGAGCTCAAAGGTGTAAAGGATTTTATAAATGGTGTAGAGCAAAAGATCCAGAACTCACACCAGGTCTCATCAAATTGTGGGTGTGCTTTGCAGGAGAACTAAGAACACAGATACTGATTATAATGCTACAGAGTAAGTAAATCAACAGGAAAACTAAGCATTCTTTTAAAATTTATTTTAAAGAGACAAAACAAAACAGAAACCAAACAACAAGAACAAAAACAGAAACAAAGCAACATAAGATAGGACAAATGGTGTAGAATTGCAGAACAAGAATGGAATATTAACAGTGATTGTTATATTACATATTATTACCATCAAATTTGTTGCTCAGACTACAGGTATAGATATGTAGACTGATTCTTTGGCTACGAAAAATTAACATTAATTCTGGTCTTTTGCATATACTGTCACCTACATTCAATCATATATTAGCCAGCTTTCTATCAGCATGACAAAATAACTGAGGCGATTATCTTGTACATCCGGTAAATTCGTTTTGGTTCATGACTTTGAAGCTTCCAGTCCATAACCCAATCCAGGCCTCTCAGCTTGTACCACAACACCAGGAGGAGGTGCCACCCAACTGAAAAGCCTTCCCTGGCAGTGTAAAAGCTGAACAACTGGGCTGTCCCTGATAAGGTCACCTGTTTTTCTTCTTATTTGTGCTCAAATCCACCTTAGGTGGAACACCGTTGGGGGATGGGGGTGGGGGCCTGAAATAGAGATGCAAAGTTGGCAGAAACAAAAGCTCCCAGAAAGACCTTTTTCCTACAAAACTACACCATGGTCTCTGGTACCTACTTGTTTGACAAAGATAGGAAACTAGTATGTGTTTCATTATAAAAAAAAAAAAAAAAGCTATTCCATTAAAGCTGTGCCCACCCTAGCAGAGTACAAGAGCTAGTTCTAACTTCCAAAGAGCAAGCCTTTTAAAGGGAATAGCACATGTGGAAAAGTCTACAGCCCTTTCTTTTTCTATGTTTTGCTGAACTCACCAGTCGCATTGGGCACTGAGGCCAGGCTCGTCAGGGCAGCGTTGTCCAACAGCACTCCCCCCCCCATCTTTGAAGCTGTGCCCACTCAGCAGCAGCAGTTGGAATTTCTATCAGTATCTAGGCTCAGACTGGACACAAATCCTTTCAGAACTTTAGAGCTGGTAGATTGATGGCGGTTGGACCCAGAGTCAAACCTCAGAAGTAAAAGAATTTTTTTTCAGTTCAACTGCTTCACTTTTAAAAACCCATATTTATTTATTTTTTTAAATGTATTTGGGACAAGGTCTACAGGGTCTCACTACATAGATCAGACTTGTAGTGATTGTCCTGTTTTCAACCTCCCAAGAGTCAGGTCTACAGGTGTGAACACCACACCCAGTTTCAGTGCCCAGCATGGCATGCAGTACTGGGGATTGGACCCAGGTCCTTGTACTTGCCAGGCAGGTGCTTAGATTGCTGTGCTATCTCTCTGGCCCTTTTTGGTGCTTTGGTAAGTGGGATCTTTATTTTTTCCATCTTTTGTTCATTACTGATATGCAAAAGCGTAATTTTCCTGACAGCACAGTAGTTCAAAAGTCCTCTGTGGATTCTTCAGGGTTTGCTAGAAACAAAACAATGCAGATAGAATGAAGACTTCAGTTTTCCTTCCCAGGCCTTACATCTTTCCTGTATTTTGGATCTGAAATGTCCCGTGAAAGCTTATGCGACAAAGGTTTGGCTCCAGCCTGGGGTCAGTGGGAGGTGGGGAGCCTCTGGGACCCTGGCCAGTGGGAGCCGGTCAGATCATCAAAGGCAGCCCCCATGGAGGGGACTGTGGGCGGCCATCCGGTCCTCCACCTTGTTGCAGCATGTGATGCTACTCTATGGAAAGCAACAGAGTCAACGCACCATGGACAGAAAGCCCCCAAACTGAGGTCGAATAAGCTTGCCTCCTTTTGGATTCCTTACCTCAGCACTTACTCTCATGGTAGAATGCTAACAAATCCGAGCTTCTGCCTTTTCTTTGCCCATCTCATTGGAGAGGACTTCTTATATACCCTTTGTGAACACAAAGGGTAATGGAAACATCTCTGCCTAATCTCCATGTCAGAGTGAAGAAAAAGCTCTCAGTATTTCACTATTACTATGATGCCTGCTGTAGGTTTCTTTGTGTATAGTGTATAAGGCATAATGAATTTTTCTTTCCTGTTGCTAATTATTTTGTAAAAAAAAATCATAACTACACTTTGAATTTTACTGGTAAACTAAATTGGTAGTCAAAAGACTTCTCTTAGTATTTCCATACTTCAAAAGATATAAGGCTAGAAAGTTGCACCAAGAAGTTGACAAAGTCTTTACAAAACAGGTGCTCCTTGTCTTATGCAAGGAGTTTGGAAATCTAGACAGAAAATAAAAATGCAGCTAGCTGACGGCGCCTGATTTAGGATAGTTCAGCTTCTGATTTTTTTTTTCAGCTTTAGGATGGTGTGAAGTTGACATATGTTGTAGAAGTCGTGTTTCAAATATTGAATCTTTATCTTTTCCCAGGCTGTGGTGTCTGGTGCAATCCTGTCTCCTGTCACTGGGCAGGAGCTGCAAGTTGGCAAGCAAACACTGATGCCACTGTGCATGGTGTCATTGCCTTCCATTTAAAATAATTTCTAAAAACTCTTAATCAGTAAGGAACAAAATCAATGTCCTTCATTTTGTAAGGCTTTCTATCAAAATCTAACATCATCAGTTTACTGGTAAAACCTTAGAAATAGTCCTACTAGAGCTAAGAATGGTATTTATCTTATCCCCAGCACAATATGTTGGTCCAATTTAATAAAATAAAATGAAAGAAATGAGAATATGTATGGATAAGAACAAACAAAATGTTCTTATTTGTGAGTCCCATGAATTATATTACAAAACATATGAACAAATAAAATCAATGAGAATTCAGCAAAATTTTAGTTATATGATTTAAGTATAAAAATGAGGGGCTGGGGATATGGTTCAGTGGAATAAGTGCTTCCCTGATAAGCACAGGGGCCTGAGTTCAATCCCTGGTTCCACAAAAAAAAAATGATACCAAATTAAGCATTCTCATATAGTCAGCTGTACAGTGCACTGTCCAATGGAAAAGTACTCAGCAACACAGTATAATTAACAGCGCCTGCTGTGCAGGAGGCCCTTCACCGGTGCATGAGGCCGACAGAAAGCGGCCGGCCGCAGCAAGCTCCCTCTGTCTCTGTACAGGGTTGTGTAGGGCTGGCACTTACTCCTTAAATGCCTGGTAGACTTCACCAACAAAGCCATCTAGACCTGGGACATTTTAAGCATTTAATCTGTATGTGACAATCATGTTTTCAATTGTTCTGTGAGCTTTGGTAGTTTATCTTTCCAGGAATTTGTTTATTTAATCTACATTTTCAAACTTATTGGTGTAAACTTGCCTATAACGTCCTATTATTTGCTTACTATCTTAAGGGCCTACACTGACACTGGTCATTTGTTTCTTCTTCCCCTTCCCCTTCCTTCCGTCCTTGTCCTTGCCCTTGTCCCTGCCTGACCCCTTCTTCCTTCTTTCCTTTTTCGGTGTGAGACTGCCCGTAGATTTATCAGTTTCACTGAGCTTTGCAAAGAGTCAGTTTTTTGTTTCATCAATTTCTTCTGCTTATTTACTACTTCTTCTTTTTTTGTTTTTAATGTATTTGGTACAGGGTTTCACTAGAAGCTAGGACTTGTAGTGATCCTCCTGTTTTCAGCCTCCCTAGCTCTGGGATTATAGGCATGAGCCACCATGCCTGGACTGGGTCAAAGGCTCAGTGCACCCCAGGGATGAGGCCAGCTCAGCATGTGGGACCAGGGAGTGAATGCTGGTCCCTGCACTTCCAAAGCAGGCACTTAGTCTACTGGGCTACCTCACTGGCCCCAATTTACTGTTTCTAATGTCATTTTTTTTACATTTATTATCTTTCTTCTGCTTAATTTGTGAGATTTAAAAATGTGTTTCAAGATGGAAACCTAGATTATTGATTTAAGACACTTATAATTTTCTAATATGAATATTTTATTACATATATTTCTCTCTAGGCATGCTTTAAATTTATCCCACAAATGTTGAAATATTTCCATACCGTATAAAACACCTCTGATTTCCCTTATGACTTTCTCTTTAGCCCGTTAATGCCTTAGAGGTGTATTATTTAATCCTAAATATTTTAAGATTTTTTCACATGTTTTTGTGTTATTTAATTCATGCATGATGAAAGAGTACAGTATGGTTTCAACTTTTTTAAATGTGTTGAGTTTTAGTTAATGGTTTAGAATATAGTCATTGTAAAGCATTCATAAAATTCATACAAGCAAAAACATTTTAAAAATCTGTTGCCCAGAGATAATTAACAGTATAACATGTATTTTTCAATTTTTTTCACTCTACTATTATGCCAACATACTACTATGTCAGGGTATGTGTTTACACATAGACACATTTACAGATAGAGAATTGCCCTACTTGTATAGAGGCCTCGTGGTCTGCTTTCTATCTGTACAGCTTAACCAACAGGGCTGGGCCAGGAGTCCTGCTTCCACCCTGCTCAAGCCCAAATCCAGAATCATCATTTATTACCTATCTCATCTTAGGTATGGCTCTTATTCTTTTTTTAAAATATATATTTACTTATATAGTTGGTATAGGGTCTTGCTACACACCTCGGACTCATAGTGATCCTTCTGTCTCAGTTTCCCCAGTGCCGGGATTACAGGCATGCACCACCATGCCTGATTTCAGTGGCCAGCACAATGCACACCAGCATAGCACGGTACCAGGGATCTACCTGGGCCCTTGCACTTGCCAGCTCTGCTTAAACGGCCCAGCTATCCCCCGGCCCCTTAAATTATTCTTGCATCCATTCTTTACACGTAAAGTGGGATGGCAATTACTGCGCCAACCTCATAGAGACCATTACAAGAACCATTTGAGTTAATATAAACAACTTAGAATGGCACAGGCATTTGTTAGCATTACGTAAGTGCTCGTGCTTTTCTTTTATTATTGCTTTCCTCTGTCATGGTTGTAGGGTAAGAATATGCCTGATTTATTAGCTCATATCCTACACATGGAAATCAGATTATTTTCAACATGCACTATTACAAACCCACTGTGATAAGAGGGTACACTTACGACAATATTTTTTCCTTTGGATGGATTTATAGAATTTCAATTGGTGTTGGAGAGGATGGGCATAGTTTTGAAATTCTTAATGTTTCTCCAAGCCCCCAGAGAAAGCTTGGCTTGTATAAAAATTTTTATTGCAGTAAATAATCTTTATATTCCTGGCAGGGAGATGGCACATGCATTTAACACATCTTGATTCTTCTTATGTGCATCCTCTCCTCCCCTCGTTTGTTTCCCCCCTCTCTAGATACCTTCTTGAATTTTCAGTTTTTTTAAAGTTTGTGTTTTCAACAGATAATGATCATCTTTAGTGTGGGTAGTTGGTGCATGTACATGGCACGTCTTTCCTTCCTCCATTTTTATTTTTTACTTATTCTTAATTCATTTTAATGAGAAAAAAGATAAAATATCAATGAAACCATTTCAAAACAGGTCAGTTCCACAGTGACAATAATTAATACATTGCATACTGTTGTCTTCATAGTAGTTATTCAGAGGCCAAGATGCAGACATGATGTCTTGTCTAAACAATATTGGTACAAGCTTTCTTCTCACTGGACTAAAAGAAGCTGTATATCTATCCTATCTTGTACATACATTTTTTTTCACAACAAAATGGTCCTTTATTTAAATCCCCCTTTTTTGTTTTGTTTTGTCAGAGATGGGTGTTCCATTGCTGTTAGAGAAGCTGGATTTGGAGAGGTCTTTAAATGACCTTTTCATACTTGATGCCAGTCCAAAGATTGTAGGTACCTAAATTCAGCTAAATAACCCAATACAGTCCAATAGTCCATAATAGTAATGAGTTATCAGCACAACTGGCAATTGTCTGAAGTTGTTGACTTGAGCCTTTCACAGCTCAGCATACTAATATAGTTCTACTTTTTATACCTTGTGGTTATACTTTTCTGCTGGATGGTTAAGACCAGGATAAAGCAAGACCTATGTCACTAAAAATGTAACTTTTTCTGTGTGACGAAGTTAGTCAGATCCCCTCAGGATTGACCTTGGGACCATGCACAGCACCTTGTGGGTCTTTTGTCAGTGTCAGCCATCTGGATGGGTCACAGCCATTGCCTGACTAATTTGCTCTCTGTGAAAGCCTGAGAGAATGTTTTCTCTCTAGGTTCCTCTCCTTAGGCACACCCTACATCATCAGTCACTTTCCTCTTAGGCCCCATAGTCTCCTTGATCAGAAAATTAGGGACACCACTTAGTTACAGGATGTCACAGCAGAGGTTCTCATATATCTTGAGTCCTCACTGACGTCGAAGGGCTAGAGCCAAAATATTGGCTATCTTTTTTAGCCCATCTATCTGTCTAATTTATCTTCAAAGTTTAGTTGTTAAACAACCAGACAAGAAACTTAATGATATTATCCTGTCACAGAGGCAGTTAAGCTTAATATCACTATCTGTCTGAATATCACACATTTTAGACCTAAAATGGAACTGCTGTTTTCCAACAACCATGGATATTCTAAAATTTAAATCCCTATGGAATATTAAAAACAATTACACATTCTCTATACAGAAATTTAGAAATCAAACCATATACAACATTGTAGCAGGACAGTTCTGCTACAACACTTGTTAATTCTTTTCCCAACCCTTTGTGCTCCTCGCCCCTCCTACCTCCATCTCTCAGGCCCCAGCCATCTGCCAGAGATCTGTCTCTATCTTTCCTTTCATGCGTCTTTTACTTTTCTCCTTACTGTATTCTTCAATGGAATTCCTCAGTGAGAGAAACCATCCATGTTTAAGCTTGTGTGGCTGACTTGTTTCACTTAACATGTCTTCAAGTTGCAAGTGTTTTCCTACAAATGATTCAAACTATTATTCGATTATTGGTGGTGACCATTCTTTCTGAAGCACGGTGGAATCTGTTGTTTTGACTTGTGTTTCTCTAATGGCTAGAGGTGCTGAATATTTTTCTATGTATTTATTGGCCGTTTGTATTTTTTCTAAGATGTGTCTATCTGTTTGTTTCCCATTTTTTGATTGAGTCCTTTTAGGGAGGGGGCCTAGTTGTTTTGATATGTTCTAGATGTTAGTCCCTCTCTAAGATGCAGCTAGTAACCTTTTCTCTTCTCAGTTTGTGGGTCACCTGTTCATTCACATGGTTTCCTGTGCTATGCAGAAGCTTTGAATTCAATATAATCCCATTTGTTGAGTCTTGCTGCTCTTCCTATGCTAAGGACTTTAAAAGTTTACCAATTTTATCTTCCCATGGTTAAGCTTTCTGTTTTAACATTTAGATCCCTGATCCCTTTTGATCTTAGGTTACTGCATAAGGAGACAATATGATGTTTACACATAAGGGTCTGATTTATTTCACTTATGAGCATGGTATCTAGTTGCAATCATTTGCCTATGAAAGCCTCCAGTCTATCTTCTTTTGTAGTTGAATAATACTCTATAAAAATACCTTATCTTTTTATCAATTTCTTAGTTCGTGGGTGTTTGAATTGTGCCCAAGATTTATCTATAGCAAACTGTGGTTCTATAAACACAGGTGCACATATATTGCTGTGGTATGGTGTTTCAATTCTTCTGGAAAAATACCCAGAAGGGGAGTAACTGGGTCAAATGAGACCTGTAATCCTAGCATTTTGATGCCTCTCCACACTGATTTCCACAATGGTTGTACCAGTCTACATCCCCACCAACAATGGAGAAGCATTCCTTTTTCTCCACAGTGCCTCCAGCATGTGTTATTGTTTGATTTCTCTTTTTTACATTTATTTTTAATCATTTATTTATTCATTCATTCATTCATTCATTCATTCATTCACTTGGTACAGGGTCTTACTAGACAGCTCAGACTCATACAGTGATCCTCCTGTCTTAGCCTCCCCAGCACTGGGATTAGAGGAGTGCCCTACCATGTCCAGTTTCAGGCCACCATGGCATATGGTGCCGGGGAATGAACTTGATATCTTGTGCTTGCCCTACAGGGGCTTATGCCACCAAGCCATCTTGTCTCTCCAGATGCACCTCTTGTAATTGTAGAGGCCAAAGGTAATTTATATGGATACTATGACTATACATTTAGTATTAAAAATTTTGTCCAAGTTTTCATTTTCCTGAAGTGTGCATACATTTTTTGTACTTATTCTATCTCTTCCTCTTCTCTGTCTGTCTCTGTCTCTGACTCTCTCTCTCTCTCTCTCTCTCTCTCTCTCTCTCAGCTGTTTCCATTTTTTCCTTTATACTCAGACCCCAAACTGACCCTGTGTCAAGCATTCCCCTTCCCAGGCAGTGGAATCTGTGACAGTGCCCAGGCTTGGTTAGGAGACACCCCCCCATCCATCACAGTGGTGGTTCTGTTCACGATTTTCTCTCTGAGTTAAATGATGAAAGCCTGCACTCTGCACTGACTGTTCTGCCTCACTTCTTCCTCTCTGTATCCAGGGCTGTGAGCTGGATCTTTGCTGGGGGTTGTCCTTTGTGGGGGAATCAGTGCTGTACCCTGGCTGAGCCTCTCTTCCTGGAGGAGGGGATCATCCCTTGGCCCTGGTGAGTGCTGGAGTGGATGCTTGGGGTCCCTGTACTTGGGGGCTGATGGGAGAAGGGGCTGGTGGAGCCACTCTGTCCCAGGAGCTGGTTCCCTCACGATGCTGGGGTGCTCTCAAGATGCTCCCAGGAGTACCTGTGTTTCCAGTGACTCTTCTTTGAGTATCTTTGATTAGCTTTGCTCAGCTTTTGTTTCTTAATTTATTTAACAACTTGCTGTTTATATAATGAAGCGCACTAAAATGACACTTTAGGAAACATATTATAAAATCTTGCAAGATTAATTGCTGAGGTTATAGTAGATAACAACTAGAATTCTCCATAGCTTGTCTTCTCTCTCTCTCTCTCTCTCTCTCTCTCTCTCTCTCTCTCTCTCTCTCTCTCTCTCTCTCGCTCTCTCTCTCTTCCATTTTATGGCTGGCTCAGACCCCTAGGGGTGGGTCTGGTGCAGCATGGGGTGCCAGGAATTGAACCACCATCCCAGTGCATTTGCCCAAGCTTATCTAAACAGGTGCTTTAGATCACTGAGCTCTTTCACTGGCCCTAATAGGTTATGTTTCAATGAGCCACCAAAGAAGATTCCATTTCAGGAGCTTCAATATGAACATGCTACTTTTATAAATGAATCTCAGAGGGATGACAGCAGATAAAAACCCAAAATGCAAAGGAAATTAGTTGCTTCATGGAAATTTTATTTTTTGAAATAATTTCATTGAGAAACAAGTATCAATGAGACAGTTTCACATCTGATCACTGCATATTTTCAAGAATTAATATACTGCATATTGTTGTCATTTATTCATTGTAGAAGATGCAGACATGATATCCTGTCTCAAACACTATTATAACAAACCTCTCTATTTGTAAGAGAATCAAACTGTATATCTATCCTATTTTGAGTATACAGCTACAAAAGGGTCATTCATTTCTACCCCACTTTTTTGGTTAGTTTTGTCAGAGATGGGCATTCTATTGTCATTTAAATATTGTAGGTACTTGAATTCAGCAGAATCTCCTAATATAGGCCAGTAGTCCATAATAATAGTGGGTTTTCTGTAAAACTAACAATGTCCAAAGTTGTTGACTTGAGCTTTTTACAGCTCAGCATATTAATGTGGCTTTACTTTTTATACTTCATTTTGATACTTTTCTGCTGGATGGTTAAGACCAAGATAAAGCAAAACCTATATAACAAGAAATGTAGCTTTTGTATCTGACAAGGTCATTCAAATCCCCTCTAGGATTTATCCTAAAACCCTGTACCACAGTTTGTAAATCCTTTGTCAGTATCAGCCATGTGGATGAGTCATGGCCATTGCTTGAGAAATTTGCTTTCTGGGAAAGCCTGAGAGAATGTTTTCTCTCCATGTGACTCTCCTTAGGCACACTCTATAATCATCGATCACATTCCTCTGTGGCCCCATAATCTCCTTGATCAGAAAATTTGGGACACAGCTGAGTTCCATGATATTACAGTACAGGTTCTCCTATGTCCTGAGTCCTCACTGACCTCTAAAGGCTAGGGCCAAAATGTTGGCTGACCTTGCAGCCCTTCTTTTTCTCTGATTTTTGGTCTGCAAACTTAGGTTGTTAACCATCCAAAAGAGAAACTTATTATTATCCTACAGCATATGAAGCTGGGCTTAACCTAACTATCTGCCTGAATATCATACATCTTGGGTATAACATGGAACATGTATTTTCTATAAAGTATTGATATGTCCTTGCAGAATATGGAGACAAAGATTTAAAAAATTTTTGAAAAAATATGAGTAAACAATTACATAATTTTACACAGAAATTAAGAAATCTAACCATATACAACATTGTAACAAGACTGTCCTGTGACTTTTTCTGTCTCTTGGTTTCATTTATTGCCTTTTTTTTTAAACAAACATTTACTTGGGAGACAGCATGGCAGTAATTGGCATGTCATGACAAGTAGTATGAATTTAGAAGACCAGAATGACAGGCATTCCAAGCATGACCCTATCATCACACATTGCTATCTTCATGTAAGTGTTAAAATAATATATTAATTAAATTGGAAAATGAACAGATGAACAGGTTAAGGAAAATTATCCTTCAGCCATTTATAGCATTCTCCCTCTCTCTCTCTCTCTCTCTCTCTCTCTCTCTCTCTCTCTCTCTGTTTGTTGTTGGTACCAGGGACCAAACTCAGGACCTTATGTTTGCCAGGCAAGCACTTATTCCACTGAACTATCTCCCCGGCAAGTTTTTCTTTCATGGATATCTATTGTATGGGCCTTTTCTAAAGGGAAATGGCAATGCTTTCCAAATGGTAATTTTCAGGGAGCTGATGAATATAATTAGAAAGATGCCTTCAAGATTTTATCTTATCCACACAAATAACAAGTGTTCAAAAAAAAAAAAAAAAAAAAAAAAAAAAACCTCTGGCTAATAAGTCAACAGAGCCAAGCCCAAAATCTATTAGTCCAAGAAATTCTGGTTGCCAGGAAGTGTGGTCTATTAAACCAGGCCAGACACTCTATGCAATGAACAAAACCTTGAGGATAAACAGCTGGAGATATTCTTTTTACAAGGTTGAGGGTTTTTCATAAGACAGATTTAATCATACCCAGAGAGACATCACTCCAGGGACACCGCCTTACCTTGACAAAACTGCAGGTACAGAAAAAAGCTGCCCTCCATTTTCTTGGGGGAAAGAAATGAAGAAATTCTATTCCCTTGTAGTAAACAAACCTACTGACTGGGACAAACCAATTTACTTTAAGGACATATGGACCCAAGCAAGCACAAAAATGAAGTGCATACAATTTTATACATTGTAAAGTCTCTTTTAAAAAGGTTATAAATTCTCCCAAAATATGATCTAAGTCTAATGTTAACTTTTCTTGGAGTTCAGATTCTGGAATTTTTGTGTACTGTTAAAAGACAGAATAACTAGTATATGGTATTTTCGACATTCCAGGCACATGAAGGAGATCAAATTCAAAGTGAAGAACAGGAGCCTTGACTTCAGGTTGGGGGTCTGGAAAATGGGATGATGAAATGAAAACAGGCATCAAGCCTGAGTCTGCTCTATTAATTTTACACCCTTTTCTTTTAAATAACGTTCCATCACCAGTTGTGACTAGGTATATCCTGCCATATGATAGGTAATTTGGTTTTTTCTTTTTCTTTTCTAGTCTTTCCTTTATTTTTTTTCATTCATTTTTATTTTATTAAAATACAAATGTCAATCAGACAGTTTCAAGACACCTTAACCATACACATTCGATGAATTAATACATTGCAAACTGTTGGTATTGTACAAGGTGCATACATGATATTATATTTACAGATATTATTTTAGCAGATATCTCTTATCAGTGAATTAAGAGTGTAGTTGCTTACTTATCTTATTTTTTATACCTGAATTATATCAAAAATTCAATAATTATTTTCCTAGTGGATGACCATAGTACTAAAAGCCGACATAATATCCTGTCCAACCACCATTAGTGCAGATCTTGCCTCTCATAGAATTATGTAGAAGCACAGTGTTATCTATCCCAACTGTACTGTCTATACACACACATCATGATTTTCTTTCTACAACCCTTCCTTTGTCTACACCTGTCAAAAGTGGGGACTCCATTGACATTCAACTAACTTAGGTGCTTGAACTCGACACCACAGTCCAACACAGTCCAGCATTCTACAACAATAGTGAGTTATTCAAAGAAATTGTCGACCATATCCATTTATAGCTCAGCTTAATATTGATAGGTAATTTGTGTGAAAAATCCACACAGCATTTTGTCATCTTCAGGAGAATAAAAGAGCTCTTTCTACAAGTTGGTCATGATAGTTTATCAAAATGTTTGCTCTGCACCTCCATCAGAAGAGTTCATATTAACAGAAACAGAGAAAACATATCAACTCCTAATCTAATTTAAACATTTTAAGACTAAGGGAGATTTCAAAACTAATTTGATCATCACTAGCAAAGTATGGCATCAGCAAAACACTGTCTCTTTTCAAAGTGCTTCTTCATTATTAATCACCTTATTTTCACAGTGTTCTGTGATCTGGTTCATTCTAATTCCCATTTCATGGATGAATTCACTTAATCATATGAGAAGGCAGTCTCTGTTCTCAGTGGAGGCAGGGACAGGTGCCACAACTGGTGAGAAGACCACGTCTGGTGTCCTAGTCCTACCTTTTCTCTGAGTTGCTGGGAGATACACTGTTTCTATTTTTAAGTATATAAATGTCTTTGTACCAAGCTGTAGTTTCAAATGACCTTATACACATAGATGTAAAAGGAAGTGCCAGCTCTTCTGTTGACCTACAGCAACAGGAAACTGGAACTCTGGAGTAAAACCAAGCAGTTTAAATCTTAATTTTGTTATCTTTCCTCTAAATTAACCCTTCAAATGCCATCTGTAAAGTGGGGCTAACAGTCTTCCCTGAAAGGCAATGAGATAGCTAAGTATTATGGTTTGTGTCTAGTTGTCACCCCAAATCCTCATGCAGTCATGGGGTGGGGACCTCTAGAGTTTGAGATTAATTCATGATCAAGGATATGATTATGGGTCTTAGTGCTTCTGGGATTATGAGTATAATTACTTCCCTCAGCCTGGGGTGGACAGCCTGAATGCAACTCAAGACACACAGACTTCCTCTCTGTGGCCATTGTTGCTGCTACTCCTTCCCTTTGCTGTGTTGCATTTTGCCATCACCATGAAAGGTTGCTTTGTGTCATGTGCCACTCTGCCTTGGAGCCAGCTAAGTATGAACTGAAACCTCCAGTAACTGTGAGAAATAAACCTTTCCTTCCTTCATTTTGAGTGTCAGATATTTGTTCCAGCAATGAGAGAAAAGTAACTAAGACACTAAGCAAGTGCCAGATGATAACTGATGCATAGGAGATGTCTGAATATCTTTTTCCTCCCTCTTTCCCATCTCATTGGAAAATATAGTGCTGAAAATGCTAACTCAGTATCCTTTACTACCTACCCTGCATGAAGGGCACTGAACCAGTAGGTAGGGCGTGGGTCTCACACAGTGCAAGGCCGAAGTGAGTTGGATATACACAGACCCCAGGTATGTTATTCACAAACGAGAGCAGAGAAATGCAAGTGACACTCTTCTTGTCATCTGTTACACAATCCAAGGTGTCACCAGGCAAGTAAGGAGGTAGCTGGGCAAAGCCGGGATCAGGCACTTGTGCCCATATAGTCACAGGCCGATTCTGACCACAGCAACCTCTTCCCTGAACGCTTTCCTTGCTCTTGGATGTTGAATTTAATATAAAAACTTTCCACACTCCTTTCCATTTTTCATGTTCCTATATTAACAGGCTCAGAATGGCACAGGATATTCTTTGCCATTCCTTTTAAAGAAAGCTATGCTAAGAAACTGGAGGACAACTTTCCAAATGCTTTCATGTCTTTTTAATACTTGTTATTGTGCTCACTGTTATGGTTTGCTAGTTTAGAAACAGGTTCCTTCTGGGGCTCTTTTTGTTCTCTGGAGAAGGATCCCTGGGTGGGATACAGTAGCCACCAACCCCCGAAGACTCTTAGGCTCCATTCTGGAATTTTTCACTGCTACCATTTCAGATTCAAAAATTAGGAGCCTTCTCCCAGTGTAATTTTTCTTACATTTCCTACAGCACAGAATTATTTCTCTAGATAGGATTAGATAGGATTACCACTCCATAGTGTGTTCTGTGTCAAAAACTGACATGACAGAAACATCTGGACTTGGAGTCAAAAGGCCTAGGTTCTAATCTTAGTTCTGATAACATCTGTGTGAGACCTTGACTTCTATGTTCTACACTTTTCCAGTCATATTGTAAGAGTCAGTGACCTGGTGGGGATTCTTGCTTTTAATCGGAACCTGACAAAAGCTTTGCTTTCTGCCCAGAAAAATATCCAGTCACAAGGATTGTCATGAAATGTCAGGAGGTGCTCAGCCCTTTGGGGCTCCATGACTACTGTCCCTGGGTCCTGAGAGTTCATGATGAGAACTGGCCAGGAAGACCTGCCCCTTGATTCTCTGGGCCCCATTGCTGCCCTGGTTGTAGGAAAAAAGGGAGAACAGATGAAGAAGAAAGATCAAGAGGCCAAAGTGGGGCATTATGACTGCATTAGCCCCTAACATATACTCTCCTACATAGAAAGTCGGGTCTCTGCGCAAAGAAAGAGCTCACTTCTGTGGCCTTGTGTGCATTTACACAGGAAATCAGCCGAGTGTCTCATTTACTTTTAGAAGAGAGAGAGAGAGCACTCATGTGCTTGCCTGGTGGGCACTCCCTACTCAGAAAGCTCAGGGGAGACTTGCTCTGCATACAAATCACTCATCAGGGCTTCTTACAGCAGCATGAAAGTGGATAAGGAAACTCCTTATCCGGTGCATGCCACCCTGTTAAGGCTGGACAGTGGCAGCCTTGGTAGACTAGCTCAGGCACAAAGAATAAGGATAAAGGACCGTGTGGAGTTCCACATTGGCTCTCAGGAGACAATATTGGGCCCAGCTCATGTAATCACTCTGAGAATTAAGTGACTTGATCCATGAACTTTGAGCAGTCTGATACTAAGATAGCATTAGTAAATATTATCTATTGTTGCCAAAATCCAATTTACCAAGAAATAAAATAAGACAAGCAAGGAAACAGAAGCTACTGGAATTCATCCTATCAGCAAGTAGGGACTACATAAGGAATCAAAGGATCTTTTACCCAATAATTAGATCAAAAGGTCAGGAGATATAAGATATAATTAAGCCCTTAACTAGTTCATTTGGGGCAATATAAATGCTAATTCTAGTATATATACAATTAATTTCATAAAATCCGTATCTGCATTGAAATTTCTCCTCTCTCCCTTTTCCTCTTTCCCCTCTTTCTTCTTCCCTCCCCCCTTTCCTCCTCCTCCTCCTTCTTCCTCCCCTAACCTCTCTCTCCATATTTTCCTTTGCCCCTTAGGCCAAGGAGTTACAAGCTTTCAACCAAGATCAGACTCAGATGTTTTCTCAGTGGTTCTCTTAAGCCTGGAAACACCTCTAAAACATAATCTCTAACCTCTCCTTAGTTGAAGCCCTCAGACCCTATCGTCTGTTTCTTCTTACAGCATGTCCAACACACTGCTTACTCTCTTCTCCATACCTTCTCTTGAACACAGTCTTTTGTCCCCATCTATGTGGCAGGGTGACCTGCAACTTGTCTGTGCTTCATCTCATATACCTCACACCCTTCCCTCACTTCAAACACAAAGACCAACACACTCAGGGCAGAAATGTAGCTGATGCACCTGCCCTGTGTTCCCTCTGCTTCTGTCCTCCCCCAGGTGAAAACACCCGTGACTGAAGAAAGTGTCACTGCTGCAGTAAGCCATGGCTGACCTGTTCTAGAGAGGTGAGAGGACTTGTTCGGAACCCCGGCCCCCATGCAGCACCTGGGTCAACTCAACTCTGCCATAAACATGGTCACTGATGATACCTGTGCAGAAGCATGTCACCAGGAAATCTGAAGTCCAGGATGCTTTCAGATCCAAAACTTTTAATATTGAACATGTCTAGAATGAAAAATTCCACTCCTCTTCACATGTATACAGATTTTGTTTCATGCACAAAATGATTAAAAACACTGTGTAAAATTATCCTCAGATTGTGTATAAAAGGTGTGCATGAACATACATTTTCATTTGTGTTTAGACTTGTCGCAGGCCTAAAATACATTATTACACCTGTGAAAATATTCCTATACCCCAAAATTTCTGAAATCTAAAACCCTTAAGATCCTAAGCATTTCCAATAAGAGATATCCAACCTGTGCATGCATGTTGTAGATACGCTTTTATCTATCTATATAAAAATGTAGGGGAGATTGCGGGGGTTTTTGTCAAAAAAAGAAAAATGATATCACTGTCCTAACTAATCTTCTAGCATTTTTCTTAAAAATAAGACAAGAAAAGGATGGAATTAGTAGTACAGCACCAGAAATATGTCCAAAGTTGGCTATGATTGTGACAATACTGTTCATTCACTGAAGACGTATTGGTTGAAGACATCCTGAGTTCAGTACCACAGAAGATACAGCAGTAAAGCAGGACAAAGTGTTTTCTACCTGTAAGGAGCTTGCAGTGTGATGGTACAGACAATAAAAGTGAAGCTTGTGAACACAGTAGGAGCCAGGAAGAAGAAATTCAGATGCGGGCAAGCATCTGACAAGACTGCAACCCACCCTGGAAGCCAAGAAAGCACCTTGAGGGAAGAAAAGATTAAGTCCAGTCTCAAAGACTGACACCAGCTAGCTGAGCAGGGGATGTAGAGCAGGAAAGAGAAAGACAGGAGGTGGCAGGGAGCCATAGGTACAAGGAGCTGAAAGAGGCCAGCATGGCTCTGAGAGATGGACTGCAAGAACTGGGAGGGGGGCGGGGATGTAGTTCAGCAGTATAAGTGCCTGCCTGGCAAGCACAAGGTTCCAAGTTTGATCCCTGGTACCAGAAAAAAGAAAAAGAGCTGGGGACAGTGCAGGGCTCTGTAACCAAGGTAAGGTGGAGAGTTTCATCAGAGGGCCAATAGGAGCCATGAAAGGGCTTTCAGAAGGGGAAAGTCATGAGGTGTTAAAAAGCTGATCCCTGTCTGGAGAGGAGAGGCAGGATGGGGTAGGCAAAAACAGATGCAGGGAGATTTCTGCAGTTAGCTGGGTTTGGTTCAGGCAAGATGATGTCATCTGAGCCAAGAGATCCACAGTGAGGACGGAGGTGAGAGAGACTCAGAAGATAGGAAATTTAGAAACTAGCAAGAATCTGGGGAAGGTACATAGGGAGGGAGGAGGTCAACTTGTGACAATTCCATTACCTGGCTTGGGTAGTTGGATAGAGAGGATGCCACCTCCTGAGAGAAGAGATTCGGGCTCAAGGCAGGGCCAGGCCATGGGAACACTGTCTGCTGAATTCGATGGAAAAAACAATTCAAAACCACTAAGTAAAGTACAGATTAAGACACATGAGATAACCAGTATTACACTACTAATGTACAATGTTGATTTAAGATGATAGGAATGAAGCCTGTTTTCTGAGATTAACATATGCTTAAAGAACCTGTCTGATGAAGGTTAAGGTGCCCTAGAGTCAGCATCAGCAAGAAACCACAGGAAGATACCCAGAGATACAGGTATCTGTGGGCCCCAAGGTGCTTCAGTTGAGGTGAAGCAAGGCACAGACCTCTCAAACCCAAGTAAAGAGAATTAAGCTGTATGCAGCAACTGCTCCAAAATCAAATCAATCTGATGTTCACCACAGCTATTTTAGAACAATTGGGAAACACCCAAATAACTTACAGCCTGCAGTGAAGTCAAAGTTTAAAAACTAGTGTGTACTTATTTACCCCAATACCAGGAAGAACAGGCAAGCAACGCACTGTGTGTGCTTCTAATTCTGACCCAGAATTCAGGTCTCTCCCTGTGTGAATGACTTAGGGAAACAGATACTCAGCCTGCCCCTGAAGGTGCATCCTAGATCTCGCCTCTGCCAGGTGTCCTGCTGGACACAAAAGCTGGCAGCTCTTCTCTCACACATAGAATGCAGAGAGCCCCACAAAGGGCAGGGAGATCAAGCCCCAGGGCCTGGAATTCCCGTGGCACCTCCTACACCATCTCCTCAGGCTGTGTCCTCTGCCCCAAGGTTCAGAGCTTATTTAGCCTAAAGCTAAATCACCACGGTGCCATGGGATGACACCAGTGGCCCAAACAACGTGAGATGATTTTCACAGTGACTTATCCCAAAAGTCACTTCAAAGGAGGGACTTGCTTTGCTATGCTTCTGTCTTGGTTGGTGCTTTACTCAGGATGACTGAGGAAGGAGGTTGTGGTGAAAGGTAAAATGTCATCATTATAAGAATTACAGCTGACATGTTAGCTACCAACTCAAGTTAATACCAGCCCAGGATTTTTCAAGATAAGGCCATTAATAGGTTGACTTCTTACACACAGTGTTTTCCTAGAGAAGGCTTGTTATTACCAGGTTTATTTTAATGTGGCTGTCTTCTTCACTCTCTCCACCCCCAGAGGACAGTTATACCCTATATTTAATTATCTTCCATGCTATTTGTGTTTTTGAAGTACCTTACCAAATAGATGGGGCTTTTTAAAAATAGAAAAAGAATATTTTGAGTTTACATAAAATCTGTTTTGTTTCTTGTAAGAAAATAAGCCTGCTTTATATTTCAGAGTGAAAAATGATTTTCTAAGTGTCTACCAAAACATGAAGGAATTTATTTATAATCCACTTAATGAGTGACTTAGGAATGTTAAGATAAGTCTTCAGCTAGCAGTGGCAGTTGGTCAGAGCACTAATACCATGCAGCAGGAGGGAGGTTTAATAACTGAGCTCCTGTTGACTTCTCATAAATGGCACATGCCACCTTCATTAAGCTATCAAAGCCTAGCCTTCCAAGAATCCTGAGCCTCTTCTTTATTCCCTTCAACTCTCTTCCCAGACTCAATTCTCTGAATTCTACTCATTCTCCCCTTCCAGGTCTTCTCCATGCTTTCCTCTCTGTTCCCCCGCTTGCCCACAACCTTGGGTTAAGCCTTATTTATTATCGATCTGTCTCCTGCACACCTGCCAGGGCTTTGGCTCATTTCCTTGCACTGAAATACTGCCCCCATTCAAGAGATCGTACACATCATGGTCAGCACGGACTCTGTAAAACATAGAGCTGGTCATTTCCTTCGCCTCACGCCCTCCCTGGCTCATCGCTGCCTGTAGAATACGTTCAGGGTCCTGAGTGTGATGGTCAGGACCCTCAGCCTCTCGGTTTTTCCCTCTCTCTCCAGCTCTACTCCTTCTTCCTCACCCTGTCCTGCCCCTCAGTACCAACCACGACCAGTTCCTGGAGAGTCTCTGAATTTGAGCTGCACTGGTTCACACCTTCAAACCATCCTACATTTTATCCCCTCCAAAGAGAACTCTCCTCTGGCAAATCGATACTTTTCCTTCTTCTTCCAACACCGAGCTGGGCAACTCCCTGTCTTTACATTTCTCTGAATAGTTTTGTTTCCATAGCTGCCTTCCTTCGTAGACCAAAAGAAGGGCAGGGAGTTTTCCTTGCTCATTGTCCCATGGTCTGAACCGTCGTATGTTTTCAGCAAATAGATGGATTCAGCATTGAGGAGACGTCACTTAAAGGTGAAAGCATTAAGCTGCGGAACATTATTTTGTTATAATATCAGAAATATTTCAGACACATGGAAGAATTGTAAAATGTGGGCTCAGGTTGTTATTGGGGCTCCCAATTTCTCTGGCTCTGTGCTCAAAGCCACAGGCAGTCTTCAAGCATTTCCACAAATCGTGGTGAGGCAAAAGGCAAATATGTCTCATATAAATAATACGGATGACAGCAGCTTCTTTATACACTGACGAATACAAACATAGCACAGAAAAGGGGAAATGCCTCGTCAGCATCAAGAAGTAACTGGTGACCTTCATTTAAACTAAAACCAGATTACTTCTTTTAAAAATTTCAATCCTTGACCCAGTCCAAAAAAAATTTCCCCCAAATTATTCAAGCCATAAATCTGACCTTTTAAACTAGAAATTCAAACTTTCTATCAAAGCATAATAAAAAAATTAAAATCTCAGGGCCTTAGTAATGTTTTAATTTAATATTTACCCTTTAAAGGCATTCAACTAGATCAGCTAAAATGTCTCCTTGTGAGAGTATTAAAAATAAACTTTAAACTCAAGAAGCCTGAATTCCGACCATTCCCTTGCCAAACAAAAGTGTTTTATTTGTTGACTTTGCCCACAAGTGAAAGCATACAGCCTTTGTTTAGTTTAATTAGTCAAGGATATAAATTGCTCTGAAGTGTTTGTTGTTTTGTTCTTTATAAATAAGACCACCAAGAAAGAATGCCAAGGATAATGACTGTCTGCCCACACTGCCTGCCTCAGCAGACACCTACAGAAAGCCGGCGGGCCCTCAGGCTCCGGGCGTGAGTAATCCCTGTCCTTCCTTCCTGAGGTTCTCAGCTCCTTCCTCAGCCCTGCACCAGAAGGCTCAGCCTGGTGGCAGGTGGGAGGCATCTGCTGAGGACTAAGCTCACCCCCAGAGGGCTAAGCAGGAGGACCCGCGCTCAGGGTATGACTTAAGACACCAGGAACAGGCACAATAGAAATAAAATTGTAGGAACAAGTGAGGAATGGAAAGATGAAGGAGTTTCACGTCTGCGTGGAGGATTCTAGCTAGCTCTTTTCCCGAGAGAGAAGGGACAGATTTGAGTAGAAAGATACTTGCTCACAGCAACAAAGCAGTAGACTTATTTTTGAGAGGAAAGGGAAAAGGAAGAGGTTAGAGATGAAAGTACTCTGAAGGGTGCCTGCCTGTAAAGGGGTATAGATGAGTCCACCTTCAGCTTACATGGCAGGAAAAGGCAAAAGGCCACATAGCTCCAGGTGGGAGCTCTGGAGTCCCCCACTCCCCTACAGGAGAGGAATCCAAGAAAAAGATGGGAGCTGGGAAGAGATGGGTGCACAAGGACACACTGGGCAGCCTAAGGAAGCCAGTGTGTCTGTTCAGCATCATCCTGCTGTAATTGTTAGTGTTTCCACTTTCCTTTGCAAAAGAGTGCTTTACTGGACAATAAGTTATGTAGTTTCCCTAATGATGGCCCGGAAGAAATGCTAAGAGATGTGGTATTGCCACAGTAGAGTCAAATGAAGCAGTGAAGAATGGGAGGGTTCCTGATAGTGGCCTGGCAAGTGGAGCAAGCCAGGGTTAGCACCTGAGATTGCGCCCACACGAAGTTATGACGGCCCAGGCAACAGGGCGTTCACTGTCTGGAGGAATCCCTGGCGTGGCCACCGACACGAGTGTCTGGAACTTAGATGTCTGGTAAATGGCTGACAATATGCTGGGAGTTGGATGGGAAACAATCGTATGGATTGTTGGGTTGTGTACTGTAGACAACAGAGAGAAGCGAGGAGGGATTCAGGATAGCACGAATGGGC
Source organism: Ctenomys sociabilis (assembly GCA_004027165.1). NCBI lineage: Eukaryota > Metazoa > Chordata > Mammalia > Rodentia > Ctenomyidae > Ctenomys > Ctenomys sociabilis. The sequence continues at coordinate 36,791 of PVKA01012165.1, read as the reverse complement.
ACCTGTGACACGATGTAAACATGTGCTTCTGAAAGCAGAATCAGACATCCCGGCAAGTAGTGTGTGGGTCCAGGAGAACAGGAAGGCTCTGTGGTGAGAGCTGCAGCACTGTCTCCAGCAGAGGAGGGTGAGGCTCCCCTCACTGAGGGCTTTGCCCCCCACCCCCTGGGGCACAGCACTGGGCTTGGGCTCCATGCAGACAAAGCCTGCTGCAGTCAGAAGAGATCCAGAAGCCAAAGTCTGAACTTTACAGCAAAACCAGGAAACCAGGCAGTTGCTCGTGTCTCTTTATTTTTCTCATATACTTCTAACCTGTGCCTTGAAAAAGGCTGCATAATGAAATAAAGAAGTTGCATCTTATTTGGACTAAAAGCGTTAAGTGTGCTACTTTATGTTATTAATAGTGATCACTAGAAAAAGATGGATGATTATAAATAAGTCATTTCTACCTCCCAGTATGTATTTAGAACAGCATTCAGGTTATTTTTCCTAGATCTTTTGAGTAGAGAGATGTAGCTTGTTCCAACATGTACCTTCCCTACTGGGCTGAACACTGAAGCAAATCTCAGTAAATAGCCATCCACAAATAGCCATAGGCTCCTGCAAATAGACAACACACTAAACATACAAAATATTTGCTCTCTAGAGCTGCAAATGTAGACATCATCACCATACAAAGGAGATACAAGTCAAAACTATTTCAACTCAAGTCAGAAAATCAGATCAACTTCAGTATTTTTGGAGGCATTTGAGAATTTTTGAATTGCTTCACCTATCCTGAAATCAGAGTTCGGGTGGTAGACAGGAGGCTGGACAACAGCTTCCTATGGACTCAGAATAGAAAAGGGGAGGACGGGGAGTCTGCTGAGCCACCAGGAAAGAGTTTCGAGAACAGTTCCCCACCTAAACCCACACCAGTGAAACAGGCTCTGGGACACACAGCCTTGGACATAGTAAAAATCCTGACTCAGACAGCTCTACTCAGCCAGGACTGACTCAAGCGCTTCCCTCTTTTCCAGAGCTGATTCAGACATGGCCCTCAAGCCCGGCTTCCAAATGCTCATGTTAGTAGCTCTCCCCTGAATTTACTGGGCTGGGCCAGCTCCAGCCTAACTTTTAAACAAGATGATGGATGCACTGACATTGACTGTACACAAAGAAAAGACGCAAACTTTTATTCTGGTTTGCTCTTATGAAGAGTTTTTCTGTGTAAAAAGTCGAAACTTAATAAAAGTATCATTGTCTGAGCTACCAGCACCTCTGAAAAATGGTAGCGATGCGGCATGCACTATTTTCTTCCTCACTGTTTCATTATTTAGACCTGCAGGCTCCCGTAGCGACAGGTACCTATATTTATCTCAGAAGTCTGTCAAAAACTCTGCTGCTGCAGCATGGGTTCAGTCAACAAACACAAAGTGCCTCGTGCCCCTCTAAAGAGATTTTAAATTTCGGATGGAGGCAACCTATGGCACAGTGAAAGGGTTTTCAGAGTGTCATGTGTCGGGGCACAGATGACACTTACAGGCAGCAATGTTGTACGGGAAAGTGTTATGTTTAAAGAGATGCCTCTCAGACCAGGGACTTCTGCTCTTAAAGAGTTTGAAAGGGAGAATTGGACAAGACCATGGGGATTATTAATGCAGCCTCCTCATTTATGGAGGAGAGGATGTAACCCTGAGGTTTTAGGTTCTTCAAAGGCCCCGGTAGGGTCCAGGGCAGAGCCCAGGTCATACACTTCTGGACGAGGGTTCAGCACTGGGCTTCTCCAGGCTTCTCTTCAATGTATGGCCCTGCATGGTGGCTCCATGCCGGGGAGGATGAGGAGCGGTTTTCCGCTGGGCACAGTGTGATCATCAGGAGCAGTGGCATGCTTGACTGCCACATATAACTGCCCGGGTACTTCTGTTCCATTTGTGGGACTCTGTCTCTCTCACTGGAGAGGTTGTGATGAGACAGTTGGCGAGACCCCTGTCCTCAGCCATGTGGAAGCTCAAGCACTGTGACCATCTTTGTAGGGCCTGGCGTCACCCTGTCCTGAAGCCAGGGGCAGATGCCTCTCTGTGCTCTGGGTAAAAGCTGCAGATGTGGCAGGATGGCAGGGGAGGGAGCCCGCTCCCAGTCGTAGGCCTGTCTCTGGAGTCTTTGTCTGAGCCCCGCCTTCACTACAGGCCTCTGTGATGTTCTCACTTACTTCAAGTTAGACTCAGAGCTGATCTATGTGACGTACTACCTACAGCTTCAAGAAGGAAAAGAACCCTGAAGGCAAAGGGGTGATGAGCTGCTGATTGTGAAAATACATGCCGCAGGTGAAGACAGTCTTAAGGGACGCTTCCACCTGAGATCAGAGCAGAGTAAAGCTGGTCTGCTGAGATCTGCACATGGGCAGCTGATGCATTATGATGTCACGCCAGTGTTACTCAGCGTTAACAATATTGAAACTAAAGAATAAAATGTTAATTCCAAGATAAAATTTAAGATAAGTCAGCTGGGCTGACGGCTCACACCTGTAATCCCAGCACTCTGAGAGGCTGAAGCCAGTGAGTTTCAGCCTAGCTTGGCCAGCTTAGCAACTTAGAACATTTTTCAAAACTAGATGTACATATATACATGCATGCATGCATACATACATGGCTGAGGATGTAGCTCAGTTTGAAAGGCTTTGGGTTCAATTCTCAGTAAAACCAAACTGAATTAACTGATTAAAAATCAGTTAAAAAGAAGAAACAGGGTTCCTCCTCTTGGCTTTGCTCCACTGCTAATCTGAGCAACAGATTTGAGGATAAAAATACATAATAGAACAACCAATGTTAATTCTCTATTCTTGTTTTGAAAATCTGTTCCATATGTATTGTGGTTTGCTACTCTGTTTCTTCCTTTGTTTTTGCTGTTGTTTGTTTTTATTCTTTAAACAAAATAAAGTAAGAAGCAACATACACAGTATAGCTAAGACCTGGACAGGTTAAATCCTAGGACACAGTAGTAAAATCAATGTTACAAGTATCATCTATAAGGAGACACTTTTAAAAAAAAGTTTTCCATTCAGCAGCCTAAGCACCAGCTTGGCAAGCACAGGGACTGGGCTTTGATCCCCAGCACCACAAGCCCCGCTGGCACCACCCCCAGGCATGCTAAGCTGGCCACCGAGACCTGGTGTGGTGGCGCATGCCTGCAATCCTAGCACTGGGGAGGCTGAAAACAGCAGGATCACTGCAAGTCCGAGCTGCATAGTGAGACCCTGTGCCAAATCCATTTAGAAAAAGTTTTCTTTACATTTATAATTTAAATGTAGTGTTTAATTGTTCCATATCATTAAACTTTTCTGTTTTGAGTTCTTTTAAAAACATAACAGAAGAAAAATCTGTCGCTGGCGGAGTATCACCTCTATAAGATTAGACCCTATTGTGCATATGACTGAATTGTGATGGCCTCCTTTTTGTTGTATCCCTAATTACAGGCTGCATTTCTCAGATCAATGAACTTTGTAAAACTCAGTGTAAAACTAGAATATAAAAACAAGGACAGTAAAGTCATGATTATGTGTAAATTAGGAAAAAAGTGTATGTCATGTGCTAGGAAAGCTTTTTCATTCCAAAATGCTATAAGAGTGCAGGATGGTAACACCTGCAAACACTCCATCATAGTTTTCTGTGTCATCTGTTTGTCCTATGACTGGCAGACACATAGAGGCATCAGTTCTGGAAACCGAAAGTTGAACCCTTAGCTGGTCCTACAAATATGGCAGGCAAATATGTTAAAGAGCTTTAGTCTGGGATAACAAATGGGGCATGTTGTGAAAAGTTTAAGAAGTCAACATAGGAAAAACTCAGGCCAAACTGAACTGGGTTTAGGAGTGTGCTAAGGAGTTCTCTCAGCTTGGTTGGAAGGCGAGTCTATCCATAAAAACAATCATGCAGAATACCACACATTAGACCATTCACACAGGCAGATAGACGCCAACATGAATTTCTCACACTTTAAAAAAAACCACTTTGAAAGACTGTATGGAAAATAAAAAATTTTACTTCAAAATTCACATTGCCTTTTGGAATCAAACCATCTGTTGTTTATATAAAAGGTGCTAAAGTCTTTAAAGAGTAGGATATTAACAGAGCTTCTAAACCAAAGGTGACAGAAAGGGCAGTGACTCATGTGTAAATGTGCAAATAAGGAAACACCCAGCAACCAGTTCCTAGAACACTGATCATTTATCACCAGAGATTGCAGACATCAGGTGCTGAGATCCTTTTGATTTCTACTGCATAGCCCAGGCCTTGGTCCAATGGCCATTTTATAGGCTTGTGTGGGTGATGTCAAAAACACTGGCTCCTTAGTCTGCTGATTTGACAAGTGTGCACTTTGAAAACAAGAGTTTCATGTTCAGAAATCAAGAGAGAAATTTTATTATGGATGTTTAAAAATACATTTCTTCTACCGAGTGTCCATTTTCTTTAGCAAATACTAGGCACAACCTCAGATATTAGCTTATACCACAGTGCTAAGCAGAGAGACAGTCAATCAACTAAAAAGATCTAGGCACGCCAGGAAGACTTTCACTTTGGCAGCACAAAAGACACAAAGCAAACAAGGCTGAAACAAAGGAAAAGGTTTATCTTATTGAGGGCAACATGTTTTGAAGACTCTAATTCCCCTTTTCATGGATGGATGGGTAACACCAAGGAAGACAGTTTCAGGGTACAATGCAAACACTAAACTTAAAATATTATTAGTCTGGGCATAGTGGCACAAGTCTGGGCATGGTGGCACAGGCCTGTAATCCCAGCACTAGGGAGGCTGAGACAGGAAGATCACTACAGGTCTGAACTGGGTAGTGACACCCTGCATCAAACAAAACACAAAAGCCAACGAAGCCAGCAAGCTCAAGATGTTATGAATTAGTTCCCAAAGGAACAGTTTAGATTTATTCAGTTCCATAGCTGCCACTTATATTTTTAAACATTGCTACTATTTTAAAGATAGGAATATATTCTTGCTCTTTGTATAATGAAAAAAAAAATCAGCTGTGTCCCATTCAACTCAAGACCCTCCTCCCCAAGATTCCCAAATAGTATAAGAAAAGTCTTTCTAGAAATAGTAAGAATCTCTAAAATTGGAAACAGCTCTTATGAAAATCTTTCAATGTATTCCCATGAAGACTGAGGTGTAGGCTAGAATTCAGCATTCATTCATATGGTACAAGGGAAAGAGTGTTTGGAAGACAGATCGGAGGCTGAATCCTGGCATTTCCTCTCAGAAGCTACACCTCAGCCTTTGTCAGTGCAGCGTTACTGCTTTGATCCGATGAAGTAACAGAAGGACAATGCCCAGCACCTAAGAGACACTTAATGGAAATCTCTTTCTTTCATCTGCCTTTGCTTCAAAATTAAGATTCACATGGTGAGAAAGCACATACAAACAAATACAAATGTATTTTACTAAATAGAGTCACATGCATATATAATTCTCCAGCCACTGTCTTATTTTTGGATAACTTCCACTGAAACAGTAAATCAGAAAAGGATTTTTTTGGAGGGGAGTCCTGGTTAGACTTGTTCCTATACAATTCATACACAAAAAGGGCAACAGTATCAGTGTAGTAAGGTGGATCGACACTGAGTAACTTATTCCAGATACTGGTATCTGTAGTAATAAATGCTCAATCACATTTTTCTTTCAGTCACACTTTTACACAGAAAATATCATATTTAATTAAAGAAAAAACTTGGGCCGGTGAGATAGCTCAGCAGTCTAAAGCACCGGCTGAAGTGCAGGGACCTTGGTTTGATCCCTGGCACCACACACTGCATTGGTCCTGCCTCTAGGGCGGGTTGAGGCTGCCACACTAGAAGGAAGGAAGGAAGGAAGGAAGGAAGGAAGGAAGGAAGGAAGGAAGGAAGAGAAAGAAAGAAAGAAAGAAAGAAAGAAAGAAAGAAAGAAAGAAAGAAAGAAAGAAAGAAACTTAAGATAGAGCATCCCATGGAAAGGAAATAGAAGCAATTTTAAAACAGACGAAGTTCTTATTACCCCTTCTCTCACTAGCTTAGGACTCAGGCACAGCAGCTCAATATGTCTATGGACTCTCGATAGATAAACTAAGTCCCAAAGCAGCCTGGTGCTTGTGATCGGCACATGACTGAGGTGTGGCTGGTTCTGTCTGATTCCAATACTTGCTCTGACAAAGGGAGACTTCTAACAACTACGCAAGGGATCATTATTGGTCCAATAGGCTCAAAGAAACCTCCTCTTCAGAAATACCTGCCACACGACAAATCTTAGCATCTGGGACATACACAATGCAAAATACCTACACATATGAGAATCTCTCTGGATTTTATTTCTCTTCTACAATGCATAGGGCTTTGGCACCCTTCTCACATGTACTTTTCCTCCTGAGTATTGTATTTTGCTTTGCCTCTTTCTATAGATAGTGTACAGCCATCAAAGTAAAGATGATTCTGTCTTAAAAGCCTGAACACAACAGTTATTTACTGAGGGTGTCTCAGTTAGCCTGTGTTACACAACAAATCATCCCCAACCCGGCCGGCTTAGAACAGCAGTGCTTTATCATGGCTCATAATTCCTCAGCTGCCAGCTTCAGCCGAGCTCTCTCAGATGGCTGTATTCAGCAGGGCTGTCCACGGGGTCCGACAGCTCAAGGTAGCCTGCCTCCTATCTAGCAGTTGCCACAGGCTGGCTGCCTCGGCTCTCTGCTGGTCCGTCCCTCATCCTCCTCTGGTGTGTAACAGAAAGTGCCCACATCCTCTGCAGTCTGTAGCACGCAAAGGCAAGGCTTCTGAAGGTTCAGCCTGGAAGCTCCATGAGGCTGCTGCCCACCTGGCATTCTATTGGCCCAAGCAGGTCGAAAGGCCAGATCATATTTAAAGGGTTGGGAAATGGACTCCGCTCCATGATGGGAGAAGTGACCATCCCACTGCAAGCAGGGGTGAGGAAAAATTAGTTAGCTTTGAAAGTGGTCTGCCACAGAGGGCGCTACATGATCATGTAAATTACGCGTCTTCCCTTCTCAGAACTAAGCTTGCCCTTCCTAAAACCCAAGCACAGTGCAATGCCTCTGGCTGTGGCCTCCTCCAAGGCAGAATCTAAGCTTTTCTTAAACTTATAACTCACCTCTTGGTGCATGAGCTGCATTAGCAATCCTCTTATCCCCACCTGCAAGCGAATATTTGAGAAAGTATTTTAAAAACTGGTTTTTTTCTCTTTTTTTTGGAGTGATATTATTTCAAAATGGGAAGAATAATGTGAAAAGAAATTCGGTAAGTTACTGTGCCAGAAGCCCACGTGATCAGAGGGCCGGTGTAGTAACACCTTCCCGGTCTGGCCATGTTACCGGCTTCGCAGGGAGCCTAGGGTAGCAGCTCCACACGTCAGCAGCCTCCACAGGAGGCAAAAGGCAGCAGGACAGCAGCAGTGTGTGGCTGGGCCCAGATGGTACTCGGGAAGTTGGAACTCTGACTTCTACTACGGCCAGTCCTCGTCATTTGTCCGTGAACCTGAACTTGTGCCTGTCCCCGCATGGCACACTGCGACTGTCTGCAGGACATGGAGGAAGCATTTGCAATGTCTCTGGTAAAACAAAGTAATAGCATAGCAGTCCTGTGAGTCCCTCAGCATTTTGGCTACAACTGGTGGGATACTGTGAGGAATTTAAGTATATATTGAAATAGAACCCTAAGTTTTAAAATATTTCATTGAAAAAAATATAATTGTGAAGTTATTATACAGGATTGGGACCTGAAATTTCATTCCCTAGTTATACTAAGTTAGATTGAAAAATATGGTACATATTTTTAAATAAATCAGGGGCCAGCAAGATAGCTCAGTGGTCTAAAGTGTCTGCTTAGGCAAGCTTAAGGCAAAGTGCAGGGATCACAGTTCGATCCCCAGTACCACAGGCCGCTCCAGCCCTGTTCCCAGGGAAGGCTGATCTGGCCACAATAAATAAATAAATAAATAAATCCACCCTAAAAGATTTATGGAGATATTTTGAGGTACCAGTGCTTACTTAATGTCCTTTGTAGGACATTTTGACCTAATAAAAGATACAGAAAAACAATACTGTGTTTCTCTGCATGTATGTCCTTTGTATGTATGTATAGGGGTGAGATGCATACAAGGCAGTTCTAAAGGAGTGATTCTACCTTATGTCCAAAGTGACGTATACTTTCACCAGCTGTCTGGCTGTCAATCTTCTAATTTGGTTATGGTCGGTGGCTAGGAGGACCCGGGCTGATGCATCGCAGCTCCGGGGCTCTTCTCATCCTGTGTACAGCTCCCTATTCCTCACCTGTCCAGGATCCTCTGTTTGTATTCCATCTTCTTTCCTGGAATTAACTTATATATGGCTTCAAAAGGCTGCATAATCTGTCACCATCACTAGGCTCTTGCAACTTGTGGTACTTGGAAGAATGTGCAATGTCCAGATCTGTGAACAGACAGCTGGAGAGGGGCTCACAGCAAGGCGAGGCAATGGCGAAATGACCTGGTTGGCTGTCGGAGTCAGTGTGCAAGCTGGGGAGAGCAGCTTTTGCCAAGCCTCAAGTTTTGGAATCTTCAAGTCCAGACCTCAGACTCTGACACATCATCCTTCCTCTAAACTCTCCCTAGTATCATAAGGCCCACTCTATACTGTAAGCACATGACACTGCGTGTTCTGAAAGAGATAAATGTGAACAGTTCCAGCAGGATGTAGCAGAACAGCTGCAACAAAAGCACAGACGGGCAGAAGCATAGCACCTACCACCTCCAAGGGCAGAGCAGTCCAATTTATCTTTTCCAAATGCAGCTAATTGTATCTTCAATTGCAAAGTCAACAGAGATAAGGTTTATTAGATTACAATATTCATGAGTGGGGAAGGCTCAGCAAGTACCAGTTGGCTGGAAAGAAAGAAATCCTACCAGGGTGAAGATTTAAACCACTGAAAATGGTTAAAAATGCTGCAACTTCGAGCAAGGATAAAATAATATAACTGATTTCTGGGTTAAAAAATTCTGACAGGTGTTCTCATTATGACTGCTAAATGAAGGCCAGTCATCTATTCCCACTCCAGAAATGCTGATACATCCTGCCTGGAGATCAGATTCCATTTAACTCCCCCAGGGCCACCACCTCCCTTGGATCCTGATAAAAGATACAGAAAAACAATACTTTACAGATTCCGCACCTTCTTGTGAATGTGGCCCACGTTCATCTCAGCACCATGTTAGTGTAAACCCAGGCAGAGGGCAGAATGGCCTGGACCCTAGGAAGAGAAGTTGCTGCACTCTACCAGCTAGAGCAGTCTTCCTCCAAGCAAGCCAGCCGGCCTCCGGCCTCCTGCCTGGCGGCCTGCCCAGCTAGTTTCTCCCATACATTTGTGTCTTCCTGGTGTTTCTGTGGCTGCCATGTCCTGGTGTCTATTGTTATACACAAAGATGCTCAAGGAGGTAAATCATGAGCAGGCTGACTTAATCAGCCTTATTTTCAGTAGATTAACTTTTTTTAAAAAAATCTATTTCGTACAGGGTCTACAGGGTCTCACTGCACACATTAGACTCATGGTGAGCCTCCTGTTTTCACCCTTCCAAGTGCTGGGATTACAAGTATGTGCTACCATGCCCAGTTTCAGTCACATCTCAGCATGTCCCGGGTCCCAGCCACTGTGCTCTGCCTAAGCAGGGGCTTTAGTCCACTGAACTACCTGTCCAGCCCTCAGATTAACTTTTGTTTTCTTTACTTCTCAAAATCATTGGAGATCTTCCCAATTCTAGCAGATTCATCCTAATTTGATGAGTACCCTTGGACAGATTTTATTTTATAAATGTTTATTTTTTTTCTTTTGTATTTTAGGACAGGGTCTAGAGGGTCTATAGAGTCTCAGTGCATAGATCAGATCAGACTTGTAGTGATCCTCCTGTTTACAGTCTCCCAAGCACTGGGATTACAGGCATGAGCCACCATGCCCAATCTCAGTCACCACCTCAGCGTGCCCTGGGGGTGGAGCCGGCATGGCAGGCCTAGGGATCGAACTCCTGGGCTCTGTGTCTGCCTAAGCATGTGCTTTAATCTGCTGAGCTATTTGACTGGCCCCTATTTTATAAATATTTAAATATATAACACATATAGGGTTAGGGTTAGGGCTATATATATTACCATTTGTACATAAAAGCTGCTACCCATAGTGAGATTAGGAAATCTCAGTTGTAACCTGGATAGTGCTCTTCCAGACTGGATACAGACACATGACACCTTAAACTCTCTTTCCAATTTATATAGGTAATATGAGTTTCCTTTTAATGGGTTCATGCAAAGTGAGCAGTCTGCTTGTGTAACACATCCAAAGACTAATGGGAAACATTTCTGCCCCTGCCCAGAGGAGGGGGCATCTGGCTTCCTGAGCTAGAGCTCCAGAACAACCAGTACTGAGACAGCATTTCAGCTACTGCTCAACAGTGGGATCGGAGTCCTCAAGATACCTTGGGCCGCTGAATGTATCAGTTAGACTTTTAGGTATTGTAAAATTTCTGCAAGACTCCCTACCACCATTAGAGAGTGCCTCAGTTGAGATACTTTACTCCTTGGGCTTTTAAGGGCTGCTCAGCCTTCAAGGTAGACAATGTGGAGTTGATTTGGGGAACTGCTGTTCTTAACTACATGATTGCTAGATCTAACTGGGGCTTGTGTCATTTCCATCCGCCCTAAGAATAGGCATTATCAAAATCTTTTTTCCTTGTCTTTTTTGTTGGTAAGCAAAAATACCAGAATCCACCATACTCTCTTCCTGGATCAAACCACTTTGCACTGGTTGATACATTGTGCCAACTTGGGAAGTTTAGAAGTTTAATTAAGGGACTCAGCAAGGAGCCAGGATTCTACTTGGTAAACATCCTCATACTACGCCAGAGGAGGGCGCGGACATTGTGCGAGCCTACACCCCCACCCCAGTGTAGCCTCCTTATCATATAGGAAAGGAGAGGCAGCTGCAGCTGCTCCCCCTTTGCTCTTGTTATTTTGCTGTGTTCCTCTGCCTTGAACAGTTATCCCTGTGCCATGCCACCCAGCCTTGGAGCCAGCTAAGTGCCGACTGAAACCTCCACAAACGTGAGCTAAATAAACCTTTCCTTCCTTAATTTGGGGTGTCGGGCATTTTGTCCCAGTAAGGAGAGAAGGGTTACTGAGACACACCTCCGCTCCCCACCCCTTGTGGGCTGTGTTGCAGACAGATCTCAGGAGGGAAGGAGGGAGATTTACAAAGAACTAGTGTGAAGGTCTCAGTTCAGGCTCAAGTGCGACCTACGCAAGCCACTCATTTCATGTGCTTTAGCTTGCATCAGCTTATGTAAACATCAGAAGTAATAATTCCAACCTGACAAGTCCAGTTTGAAGAGAAAAAACTAATTCATGTGATGTACCTCACACTAAGCAGGCTCTTAGCAACTGGTAGTTATTGTTATTTTCAATTTGAAATGCAAAACAATAATGACCAACTCTTGAGAAACCGTTGCATCTATTTGAATAGCTACAGAAAGCCACAGAACTCTACTATGTGTGTGTGTGTGTGTGTGTGTGTGTGTGTGTGTGCGCACGCACGCACGCGCACACATGCATGCACAAGCATGCGTTTACAGATGGTTGTTGTTAACGAGATTTTTAAAACCCGCCTGTCACATATTTCACTTTTCAAATACTCATTGACATAATTTGGGTCATTTTATTGTAGAAATGTGGGTGAGTTATTTAATTGCTTTTCCGTCTTTCCAACAGCATGCATGCTTCTTTTCCAAATAGGCTGAAACCCTTAAACTCCCTGAGCTGTGTCACCCACAGGGAAGCCCTAAGGAGTGCTTGCTGTGGGAGCGATAAGCCTTAGTTATTGCACAGCCCTGCTTGGTTCATTATTTAGTGTATGTGTGGATACACATGTGCCGTGTGTGTGTGATTGATTGCTTGTTGTGTCTTCCAAAGTTTTACACAGTTTCAAAATTACTCAAGGGATAGCTGTTTGCAAGCCCCATTTATTTTCCAGAAATGCAAAGATGGAGAAAATATGTTTGTGAAAGGCAAGAGGGTTGTTGCAAAGGGTGATGGTGCACAGTCAGGAGCATGTGCACCAGACCTGGCTGCAAGTCTGCGTCTGAAGACCCTGCCACAGCTGGGCCAGGACAGTGTGGTGGCCTGCTCCCCTACTCGCCCCGCACAGGGAAGGGAAGTGCGAAGAAGTCTTTGGGATGGTCCACTTTTGTAAACAAACTGAGATTTTACACTACCCATGTCATCCTTTTTTTTGTTTTTTTGCAGAACCAGGGATTGAACTCAGGCACTTGCACTTGCGCTTGCCAGGGAAGCGTTTATTCCACTAAGCCATCTCCCCGGCCCCACGTCATCCATTCTGATAGGACACTTAAAGTCTTAAGGAATAGACCAAGAAGATAATAAGTAGGTGAGTAGTAATGTCCTCTAAAATATTCTTCTGCTCTTTTTCAGGTTAACTCAGAACAAAGGACCTGCCATTGCAGTGCATGCAAATAAAAATAATTAGGGCATAAAGCTGAAAGTCAAAGAGCGCCAAAGCATATTATGTTTGGATGAATTGGACACTACATCTCTGAGGACCTGTTGAAGAGACTCTGTGTGCTTCTCCAGGGGCAAGTTCAGTGCTTTATGCCCTTGAATGAAAATCTGGAGTTCACACTGGGTGAGCCTACACTTCAGAAGAGCACAATCCAGAGACTGGGTTTGCTGCTATGTACCCCATAAAGGCTGCTTTCCTTTTTCTTTATCATCTTCATATGAAATACTATATACAGGAGAAAAAAGTAAAGAAATGGCATAATGAACTCCATGTACCCATTACCCAGATTCAACAATGAGCAACCTGTTGCCAACCTTGTTCCATCTATACCCTCCCTACTTTGTCCCTTCCAGATTATTCTGACAAATCCCACCTTACTACCTCACTTTACCCATAAATAGTATATATAGTATGTGTCTTTCAAGAATTAGAATTCTATTCTTATACCTAGCCACAATACTCTAATGCCTAAAAACTTTCACAGTGATCCCCTGATATATAATCAAGTGTCCAACTCTCACTCCTTTAGCATAATCAGTTCACCATTTAATCATATATACAAGCTGATACTCATTGAAAATGACAGCTGCCGCAGATACTAACATCTCTGAACCTTTTTAGTTAGATTTAAATTATTGATAAAGAAGAGTATCTAGCAGAGGTTTCAAGAACAAAAGTCTATTTTGGTCAAGAAAATGATCCACTTTTAGGAGCCTTTGTTTTCCCCAGTGTACTTAAACAGCACATTTAACCCATCCACTTAACTAAAAGTGATGGAATGCCTGCACATGAAAAATTGAAAGCATTTTATTTTTAGGTCCAAATTGTAGAATTCTATACCTGACCAAGAAACATCAGAAAAAATTGAATAAACCCAGCTTGACCAAGCCTGCAGTTGGCTCATTTGTTGGTTCACTAAAGAAATACTGAACTTTTCACTGGAAAATCAGAAATGGGCACCCTTGGTGTGAGCACTGGTCCCCCTCGGGCCCAAACTGTATGATAGAAATCCTGAATGTAGAGATGGTTTCTACAGTACCTTAGTAGTATAGATCATGCTCTCTCTCTCTCTCTCTCTCTCTCTCTCTCTCTCTCTCTCTCTCTCTGTGTGTGTGTGTGTGTGTGTGTGTGTTTGATTCAATGCATTAGTACTGCATAGCTTTACTACCTGAGGCATGATAAGAATGCTCCATTGCAAAGACCTCTGTAAGCTCTTTCCAGCTCTGGTGGTTTTGTAAGGTCTGATTCATGACCCATCTACAGCGAGAGTGTTTAAAGCTGGGTCCAGACAGAAATCCCAGGGCCTTACCTAGGAAAGGCCAGATCAGACACGCTGAAGGCTGGGTCTAGGAATTCCCATGTTAACCAACTGACACAGGAAGTTGTATTTACCCTCTGCTAAGAGAGCCGTTGTTATAGCTCAACATTCTGCCAGTAGTGTGTTTTACTCAAAACTAGGCCTGAAGGCACACAGAATGATGAAAAGCATTGCATCTAAATAGAATGGACATAGTCCAAACTCCACTGGAAAAGCTATTTGGGTTCAGGGGAGAAAAGCAGTGTGTGTAATGTTTAGAAAAGTGATGTGTATAGCTGTTTTGTATTAGTCATCGCTTAGTCACTATAATGAAGTAAGTGAGAAAAGAAGGCTTATTTTGGCTCCTGGTTCTGGATATTCAAGAGCTCATATCTCACAATGGCTTTCTCTTGGGCAGAGTCATGAGGAAGTAGCCAGAGAAGGGGTCAGCCAGGCTCCTCTCCCTCTTACAAAGCCACTGGTATTTAAGCTGTGTTTAGTTGTGGGGACCCACTCTGATAACCTCACTGTACCTAAACACTTCTCAGCAGCCTCGCCCCTGAGCACCATGGCCCCATCAAGCCCCACCCTTCCAGGGAATTCAATACATGAAGGTTTGGAGGATGCTTAAACCATACCCAAGCCACAGCATGTGTCTGGAGTTGGGGAAACTGCAAAACTTAGACTGCAAACTCCCAAGTATGCAACTTGAAACAAGCTTCCTTGTAGTTCTTACGTAGGCACTTCACAGCACCAAGTATTTAACCTTCCTCATAATTGTATGTAAGTCTGAAGATGCATATTTTACAGATTAAAGAAACAAAAGTCTAGGGGAAAACATTATGCACCATATGCACAGCTGGTGAGCAGCTGTGCTGAGATTCAAACACATCAGCAGGTGCGCCTTGTTCTCACTCTTTCTGTGATGCCCAGATTTATATATAAAGCACAGGGTAGCTGTGCTAGGTGGATATCTCTCCATTTTTTTCTTATAATTAAAACTTATTCATCATTAAATTTTGCTGCTTGTTTGTCCTTCTTTTGTGGGGGGAGGGAGTGTAGTATTATGCTAGGATAAGGCCAAACTGCTCAAAATATGTTGGCAAACTAGTATAGAAATCAAGAGTAAGCATTTAAGAACAACGTAACAATCTGACATTCTGGTGACATCCAAACAGTGATCAGTGTGTTTGTCTCACTGGACAAAGCACAGGCCAGTTCCCAATGCCAAACTGGCAGCACGAGTCCATGTCCCTCCCACCACATGCTGGGCACGTGCAGGGCCCCTGCGCTGGTTAGTGATGGGTAGAGGAGCAGATCCTTCCCTCTACTATTTTGAAAAGCATCCATTCTGCAATTGAAACATTAAAGGTATAAACCAAAGTGCTTTGCTTCCTGTTGCGTAGTGTGGGGAAGACAGAAGTGAGCAGCCTCTCAGAAGCTGTTCGAGAAGCCAGAGCCGAAGTCGCAGCCCTCGCCAACTTAGCAAGCCTTCCTCAGACTACTGTGGCCATCGTACCAGGTGCTTCCCACAGTGCAGCCTTCCACTGATGCCAGTACTGACACATACAGTTAGCTCGCCATGGCTGGAGAGTGGAATGGGAAGAAGACCCTGGGAGAGCAGCAAGCTGACTCAGGTGTCACCCAGGCTGCAGTGGGCATCACTGCTTGACCTCGCTGCCCCTCATGGGCACCCCTGGTGTGAGCGCTGGTCCCCCTCGGGCTCAATGTGACAGCTAGTGCAGAAGCCTCTGACCAGAACCTGACTTCCCTCTCCTCCACAGCCCAGGTCCTCCACCCCTTTTCACCTGAAGATGTTGTTTAAAGCATCAGCTTCTTCTGTGGGCCAGTTATGATGCAATAAAAACTCCTGTTGAACATGGGGTAAGGGAAATGAGGCAAATCATTTCACTCATAAAAATGACATAAATCACATAATTATTCCCACCTTTCCCAAGAAGGTACAAAGTTGGTTTTTTTTTTTTTTTTCTGTTTTTTTTTTTTTCAGTACCAGGGATTGAACTCAGGACCTTGCCCTTGCCAGGCAAGCATTTATTCTACTGAGCTATCTCCCTGGCCCCAAAGTTTTAAGAAGAAACAAAGTTTAAGAAGTTAAGAACAACTTGCAAGAGAGTGGGCAAAGATTTAATTTCAAGCATTATGCTTTTAACCACTTGAGATTAACAAACATCTGGCACTATTGACAGTTTCCTGTGTTAATCAGAAATAGGTCCATTTAAAAGATGAGAAGACTGAGCATGGATCTAATAGCTGGAAGAAGATAAGTTGTCATGACTCGGCATGGGGGGACCTTCAGATGAACGCTCCTTTAGAGGCTGTGCTTTCTTTTTGTCACTGTTACCCATAAAGGCCCCACAGTGCCGGTTTAAAGCCAGTAAGTGTGCTGCTCCAGTGGAGACTGACTCGAGCCAATTATCTCGAAAGAGACAACGGCATGGCACACAGCACTCTATGTGTCCAGCACTCTGGACCGTGTTTGTATCTTGGTTAATATTTGATTTAGCCTCTTTGCAGGTAAAGGCCAAGTGAGGTTGTTCAGAGAGAGGGAAAACTGAACTACATTTCAAAGAATAGGATAAAAATAAATGAATGCTAATTCCTAAAATGATGGCAATACATTAAAACTTTATGCTCAGAATGAAAATACTGGGTCACCAATGAAGGAAGTTGCTGACAGTGTGCTGAGGCGTAGAATTTGGCCTTTGTTAAGTTTTTTAATAAGTCAATATGGAACATAAATCTGACATCTGAGATTCTAAAAACAAAGCCTTAAAAACCCTTTGTGGACGAGGTGTGTGTTCTGTACTGATGGCTGTAGTCCGTTAGTCCCTTGCCTGTGCTTGGGGGTGGAAAGTGAACCTGCCAAAGAGGCCTCCTGCCCTTTATCCTCCCCACCCTGGGCCAGATGGAGCAGTTCCTGGAAGGCAATTCTAAAGGAAGGCTGTGGTTTGCTGGGGGAAGCAAGAGGAGAATTCCTAAGAGAATGCATTACATGTTCAAGGGTTTGTTGCTCTTCTCTCTCTAATTCCTAATACTTTTTCCTAACAATTTACTGACTTGGGAATTTACTTCACCTGTTTAAGGAATAGCTTGAATTGGCTCTGTCAGAAGAGGAGCCTGCAATCTGATTACCACAGGCTCTACCCTCCCCAGCTCCAGCTCTGGCCCTTTGGGAGGAGGTGACTTGAGCCCAGCCGTCTGTTGGGCCAGGAGGTCGCTTGTTGTTGGACGGGAAGCTCTGTCCTGTGGCAAGCTCAGCACCATCTTGTCTTCCCTCGTTAGGATCTGGAATGGCCTTTTCCTGCTTTGTCTAAGAAATGCTGCCCTTCGTGGCTATGGAAGAGCAGGAGGAAGCACTCAGAAGCTTTCTGGGGCTCCATAGGAGCAGGGGAGAATGAGTCCCTGTGGGGAGCAGGCAAGAGAGCCAGGGCTGGGCTTGGCCACGGAAGTAGCAGCTCTCTTCACCTAACTCTTCTTCTCACTTCTATCTTTCTCATGGTTCCCTTCAGCTTTGGGACCTTCAGGGGCCTTTGTCAACCCTGAGGACTGCAGGAGAAAGAAGATAGGTTCTGCTTACACAATGAAGTCCCACGTTTGTGGTGAGCCTGTCCTTTCTGTGTCATTATGACCTGGGCTATTTCTGGTGAATTCTGGCTGCTGCTGCCACCACTGTGTCTCTGCAGAGGTGGTACTGTGAGCTTCTTGGGGTCCAGTGCTTCAGATCCCTGTCCTTGTCCTGGCAGAGGCTTCTCAGCACTTGCCCACCAGTACCTGGGCATCACCAGGGCTTCCCACTCTCTGTCCCTTCCAGGAGCCTTGCAGAACTCTCCTCAGAGGTGCTTCTGTATTCTCTGGTGGCAGAGAAGATAGTCCTGGGTAGGGTAGCCCTCTGCTCTCCCCAGGAACATTGCACTACGATCTTTTCAGACCCCATTGATGTGGGGTGCTCCACTGAAGCTGCAGATGGCTCTAGACGGCATCATTCTCCAGGTGCCCTTGAACAAGCGGCCAACCCCAGTGGTCCTGATCTTTTATTCTTTTAGGTGAAAACTGCCTGAGCCTGGGATTAATGGAGCCAGCTATTGGGAAGCTCAAGGGATTCAGAACATATGGAAGGAAGATTTCTCTTCTCTCTCAGGTTTAGTCAAAACAACAGGGGAAAAACACCTTTCATGGAGAGATAAAATGTTTCTGTTATTACACCACACATCTCATTGCTTCTAACTAGGTGTTAAGCTGCTTTCATCCTCCTTCCTGTGAGCCTTAACCACCACCACCATCCCACCTCCAGGCAGAGGGAGCCCACTCTGGGAATTTCTTCACTTCTGCAAGTCTTACAGAGCAGCCTGATTTAATGAACTCCAGCTCCCGTTGAGGAGCCTGGTGCACGCATGATCAGGGCAGTTGTGAGGGTCCCTTGCTGGTTGCCTCCGACTCTGCAGTTGCTGCAGCCACTCTTCACCTCACCCGTTTTGAGAACACTGCCTGCATATTCCCTTCACCGGGGTCCCTGTGGTCAGGCAACCATGCTGCACCTCTGAGAATGTTCTGCCTCACACAGTCCTCAGGGCATCTGGGTGCAGGAATATTAGGAGCCTCAACATCTGCACAGAGAAAAGCAGGAGGCAAGGCACGCAGGTAAGCAGAGTGGTCAGCAGCACCTGCCTGCTTCTCCTTGGTTTCCTCCATTGGCCTGAAACGGAAGGGGAAGGGGTGTTAAGTAGGTGTGAGGAGCCAGATGGAAGAGAGACTTTGGCTCCCAGTCTGGACCAGAAACCTGGCAGGAGACCCAGATTCCCTTCCCAGAGGAGGCCTCCCAAAGCAATAGAAAACTGGCGGAACTGCAGCTGCGTGGTTGGGTGTAGTGTGCGGGGAACTCAGCTCTCCAGGCAGTCCTGCTCCCTCCCTGTGAACAGCAACCAGCTGGTTCCTTGGCCAGGGAACATCTACCTGTGTCAGACCTGATTCAGCGGTTCCCAACCCATCTAGGGATCTTTGCAGGGTTCATTGCCTTAGACTCCTGTCTGGGGCTGGATGTGGTAGTGACCCACACAGGGCTCCCATCAGCGCAGCCTCTGCCATCAAACCCCAAATGACTCAAGGGTGATGAGGGCCTTGCACTCTGCCAGGAGGCCTTGTGGGCCCCCTCTGCCACCAGCAGGATCACATCAGAGAACAGGCAGAAACAGGCACTGCAAGAAGGAGCCTGTTTTGTTTGTTTGTTTATTTATTTATTTATTTATTTATTTATTTATTTATTTATACAGAGTCTCACCATGCAGCCCACATTCACAGCAATCCTCCTGCTTTCTGCCTCCCTTGTGCTGGGATTACAGGTGCCCGCCACCACGACCGGACTCCATCGCCAGCTCAGCACACCTGAGGGTGGGGTCGGCGTGGCATGCGGAACCAGGGATCCAACCCTGATCCCTGTGCTTACCTAAGTAAGCACTTAGTCCGCTGAGCTATACCGCCGGCCCTAGGAGCCTGCTTTAAATGATGGTCTCATCCATTTAACATGGGCTGACAACTGTTTCTTCCCCACTGCCTTGAAGTTGGGAGTTTGTGAGGAAGACGGGATTGATTACAAACAAAAACAGTGGAATGAGATTTCCTCTGCTCATCTAAGTTTAGAGCCCTGTAATATTTTATGTTGTCTAAGTGCTACCTTGAAATTTCAACTATCCATTATAGAAAACCACAGAGTTGTTTATATATATATATATATATATATATATATATATATATATATATATATGTATGTATGTATGTATATATATATATATATATATATAGAGAGAGAGAGAGAGAGAGAGAAAGAAAATATATACATAATATTTTACAATCAAGGTAGATTTAAATCTGATATTTTGTGGTTTGTTTCTAATTATCTGTTCTTTCTTTTCTGCCTTTCAGATGAAATAAGGATTTCTTATGATTCCATTTTATTACCTCTTGGTTTATTCACTATAAATCTTTGCCTTTAAAATTTCTCTCAGTAGTTTAGGGTCTGTACTATGTGACTTACTACAATTTACCTTCAAGAAACGTATATGTAGATGAAGAACCTGACATTCAAAGAAAATGAGGGTGTGTATGGACACACAGCAGCTTCCCATAAGCATCATGTTCCATTCACATATACTAGGAAACTAACATTAAAAGAGTAAAAGAAAATTTCAAAGGAACTGGGAAAAGAAAAGAATCTTCTATCAGTATGTTTCCGCTTCTTTCCTCTTGGCTTGTGTACTGTTTTATATCATCTTTCTTGTTACTACTAAGGCTATAAATCACACACTTAAGAGCTTTATTATGCTTTAAGTTTCTTTAAAAGGTAACTGATGTATGAGGAAAATAATGTGCTGCATGCATTCTCGCTGTTGTACTGTGGACGAAGCTCTCTCCACGATGGTGTGATTGTGGGTCTTCGCACATTGGCTTCCATGTTTCTAAGATCAGCAGCATTCATTACCTGAAGTTCAACATCTTGAAAACAGTGATTAGGCATATTTCCTCTAGCTTTTACTTATTTTAGTCAGGAAGATAAATATGGTCTGCATTACTTTATGTTGGCCAGAAGCAGGCATCTGCAAGCCGTCATTCTTGATGCAGGTGTTTGTGTTAATTCTCTTGGAAGAGGATTGAACTCTGTTATGTTCTAGAATATTCTACTGTAATTTCATAAAACTTACAAAGGTTAAAAAATGTGTCGTGGAGGGCCAGTGAGATAGCTCAGCAGACTAAACACCTGCTTAGGCAAGCACCCAGGGACTGGGGTTTGATCCTCAACACCACCATCAGCCCCACCCCCCACCCCCAGGCACACTGAGCCAATGACCAAGTCCAGGAGTGTGGTGTGTGCCGATAATCCCAGCACTGGGGAGGCTGAAAACAGGAGGATCACTATGAATCTGAACCATGTAGTGAGACCCTGTACCAAATACATTAAAAAAAAAAAGTTTTGGATAGCTAAACATTGATGACTATAAGCAGGAAACCTTTGCAAAGCCATTATAAAAGTCTGGATGACAAATACTTAATACACAAAATGTTTACAAAGTTAGCTTTCAGAAAAACTAAGTTATTACAACACTGATTTGTGAAATATGAAAGCTTCCCACTGTAGACCACCATTTGTATTTTGCGCAGACCTTTCCACATTCATCACCACATGAATCTCATTCTCAGAGAGACATGGAGTCAGGAAGACAGATATTTTGAGAATAGAAGACACCTACCACCAGCACATATTCTTAATCAGAGACTAAAGGAATTTTCCATTAAATAAAGGACAAATTGGTTTAAGAACAGCACTTAGACTTGATGAGGAGAACTATTTCATCAGGAAAGGTCACCCACACAGTGCTGGCTGCCCTTGGCGAATGAGTTGTTCAAGTATTTCAGTGTTCTTAGTTATAAGCAGCAGAAATAACCTCATGCTATTTAAGAAAAGTAATTTATTAAAAGGTACATGAAATTGATGTGAAAGCTGTTGCTCTGAACCAGAAAACTAGGCTGAAAGCAAGAGATAAAGGAAGTTAGATCCAATATTAATGCAGGTCCTAGAGTGGCTTAGAGGCCACAGCTGCAGAAACCCACACTGCAACTGAAATGGTTTAAAAATCTCTACTTCTTTATGTCATTCAACTGAGCTTCAAAGTCTCAGGCAAAAGCATCTTGTATGCTCGAAGCAACATTTCAGTCTCCCTTAGATCCATACAGTACTGGGTTCTCTAAAGAACAACAAAAAGGTTCAGGTGCTGGGTAGCAAACAAGACAGCAAAGGTCCACTGTATCTGCCTTTTGAGTACTTTTGTTTTTATTCTACTAGAAAAAAGTGTCTAAGACTTGGACATGGGGCAAAAGGACTGCCAGCCCCTCGCTGCCTACCAGATCTGACCAAATCTCAAAGATACTTCCCAGAGACTTGTGCCATCTGTTCTTGGTTAGAATATTTCCTACAATGTAAATAAACTGGTACAAGGCTACAAGCAATTTGTCTAAAAGGAGAGAAAACCCCAATGTTGTTATTTTATCTTCCTATAGGTTATTAACTTTTAAGACCTAATCATCCCTTTAAAGTTTTTTTAAAAAATCTAATCATCAGTTTTATTTAAACTTCCTTTATTTCAGTGAATATAAACTTTTTTTCCTAGTTCTCTTCAAGTTAGTGTTCTTGTCTTGCTAATTATTTCATTAAGGCATTGAATATATTTTAGACATGTGTTTGCTTTGCATTTTTATGAATCATGTTTAAAATTCTATTTTGTTGTAAGTGGCAGGATTTCTTTTTTTAACATATACTTTGATAATCTTTTCTGCCAATGTCAATATATGCAGTTTTAGGAGGTAATTCTGACATATGTACTTCAGTGCTCTCTCTCTCTCTCTCTCTCTCTCTCTCTGTGTGCTCTTTAATAAAACTAAGATGTAGAGAATATTTGTCACTTTCAAAAATATCTGTGATAAAAATATTATTAAGTATTCAGAGGCAGAATAGTGTAGTATCATCGTGATATATGTGTACCTATGTTTATAGCAGCACAATTTGTGATAGCAAAATCACATCCAATCTTGGAAACAACCAAGATATCCATCACATGAGGAATGGTTGAAAAAGATGTGGTATTTCTATATAATGGAGTATTATTCAGCTATAAAGAATGATAAACTTGAAGCATTTATATTGAAGTGGATGCCACTTGAACATATACTTGTAAGTGAAATAAACCAGACACACATGTGCAAATATCATATAGTCTCCCTAGTATAAGAAGACAAAAGAAGAAATACGAGCAGAAATGTACAATAACAACTAAAAACAACTGAGTCAGATAGTTAGGGCAAACTGAATGGCATATGCTGCAGGTACTAAGCAGCTTTTCTTCTGGATAGTTAACAACCTAAGTTCACAGATCAAAATTGGAGAAATAGAAGAGCCACAAGACCAGCTAACATTTTGGCCCTAGCCTTTCAAGGTCAGCAAAGACTCAGAGCATAGGAGAATCTGTACTGTAACATCATGAAACTCAGTTGTGCCCCAGATTTTATGAACAAGGAGATTATGGAGACACAGAGGAAAGAGACTGATGATGTATAGTGTGCCTGAGGAGAGTCACACTTTCTCTCAGGCTCTCATAGAGAGCAAACTGGTCAAGCATTGGCCGTGACTCATCCATATGGATGACACAGACAAAGGATCTACAGAGTAAGGTATAGGATTACAAGATAAACCCTGAGGGGACTTCACTGATCTCAGCAGAAACAAAAGCTATGTCTTTTGGTATATGGGTCTTGATCTATCTTGGTCTTAACCATCCAGCATGAAAGTATAAAAATGAGGTATACAACGTGGGGCCATAATAATAAGTTGAGCTGTAAATGGCTATAGTCAACAACTTCTTCAGATAACTCACTATTATTGTGGAATACCTCACTGTGTTAGATTGTGTCACTGAGTTCAGGCACCTAAATTGGTTTAATGACAATGGAGTGCCCATTTTTGACAGGTCTAGACAAAAAAAAGGGGTATACAAAGGAAGAATCATGATGTGCGTGTGTATAAACAGTATAGTTAGGATAAATATGCCATGCTTCTGCATAATTGTATGAGAAGCAAGATTTGCATTAGTAGTGGTTGGACAAGATATTATGTCAGCTTCTAGTACTATGGACAACCACTAGGAAAATAACAAGGTAGAAAGTATTAATTATTGAATCTCTGATATAATTCAGGTATAAAAAAATAAGATAAGTAAACAGCTACACTCTCTTAATTCACTGATAAGAGACATCTGCTATAATAATGTCTGTAAGTATAATATCATGTATGCACCTTGTACGATATCAAAACATTATGAAAACAGTTTGCAATGTATTAATTTATTGAATCTGTCCTGTTAATTTGTCTTGAAACTGTCTCACTGGTATTTGTACTTCAATGAAATAAAATAAATAAATAAAAGAGATTACATGCTAAAAAAAAATAGTGGAGTGCTACAAGGCACACATTTGAGGGCCAGAGTAGTTAGTGTTTCTTGTCCCTGTGACCCTGGGCATGTTACCCAATCTTTCTCTGCACCTGTGCCCTATCCTATAAACTCACAGTAACAGTCCCTATTGAGCTACTATGAGAGTTAAATAAGTTGGTGTCTACAGAGAACTTTAGAATCATGCCTGAAACACAAACTAGCTAAACATGATTGGTATCATCAATGTTTGTGTTTCAGATTTAAAAAGAAAGATTTAAAACCTTAGTCAAGGTTACTACTTCCTGAATACATAGCTTATTCCCCTTGTCACCATATGGTAGCTTATGTTTTGCAAAGGTATATTTCACTTCCCATAATCCTCTGTAGAATGTAAGTTTGGCTTATGTTTCCTAAAAGGCATTGTCTGTCCCACCACTGAAGGGCTGAGTGCCTTACTTGGCGGACACTCCATGCTTTCCAGGGATACATCATAAGAAGCTTTACTGGGTCCAGCTCCCAAGAGACTTTTTTAAGGAGTGCTCCCTTTGAGAACCTGGATGTCATACCTGGGGAGGAACCATATGGAGGGGCCACCTATGGGCACTCTAGTTGGCCATTTCAATTGGTCTTCCAGACAATATACTCAACACCAGCTGCCAACTGTGTGATTCATTTCAGACATCCACCCCAGCTGACCTTCAAATGTCTCCTGCTCCTGCTTCTGTCTGAGTGAAACTACATGAGAGTTTCTAATCAAGGGTCTTCCAGCCAAACCTTGGCAGCCCATGGAATCATGATATTAACCATTTGTTATTTTAAGTGCTTAGGCTTTCAGGTGCAGCAATAGACTATGAACATATCGCTCTTTCCTATGGGCCCTTAGAACAAGAGACATCCTGGTTTCTCTGTAAGTTATTCTATCCAACTATTATACTTTATGCATATACAAATTATAGATCATTCTTGGTTATGATCTAAGGAGACCCTAAATTCACAGCTTATTTATAGTAATTTTCACCATTACTTTTTGAAAATAATCACTTCCACACTTAAGCATTCATCTCCCTTGGGAATTCTAAATGGCTCTTTTAGAAATCAAAATAACTCTAGCTGCTATGGAGATTCAAGATAGGTGAAAATTACATGGAGGAAAACTGAAAAATGTACCATTTAAAAATCGCAAGTACTATTACAAGCCTTTAGGAAAACACAGATTTTCCTCTGGTGCAGGTGAGCCCTTGGTTTACAACAAGGAAAATCACTGGACCTTCAGTTATAAAAAATATAGAAAAGGCTATTTTCTAAACATACAGGCTTGAGGCTTCCATTTGGAACAGTGCGGTCTTCTGCACAACAATATAGTTTGTTTTAGGAATACATAAACTTTGCTCTGTACAATAATTTATATTTAATGCAGTGTTTTCAAACTTGGAAGTACTTTGAAAAATTATCATCACATTACTATATAATTATTTCAAAATAACAAGCACAACAGAAACATGCTTTGAGTGTCTACTGTATTCTAAGCATTGTTCTGGGCACTGGTGGCAGTCTCTTCATCCCTGAATGCAAAGACTTTATAATCTGTGGGATTATTACTATAAGTGGGCCAAACCACTTGTGTTTACATATGGCATTATTCAAGATAGAAAATCTCATATTTTGAGAAATGTACTAAGGCTGTGCTACTGCAATCTATTATCTTTGAAAGGCTGAAGGACCTAGAGGAGATTAGATGTGTGTGCTCTCAATTGCTCTGAAAAAGGGTTAAGCCAGGGGGCAAAAGGGGATTCAGAAAGTAGGCTTTATGGAGAAAGAAAAGATATCTCTGTAGGCGCCTGTCAGTCAAATATGGAAAAGTAGGCAAAAAGCTGCCCCCAGTGGCCATTTGGCACTGGGAATTGCACATAAAAATGTTGGAAAATTGGAGAAAAATTATTGGCTCCAAAATATGAAAACTGCTACATCAATATTAATAGATATTTAATTAAATGCCCCAAAATATAACATTATGTCAACAGCATTAATAGTCAAAATTAGTACTCATTAAAATGTCATTACATTTGAATATAATTAATGGGTCAGAGTATCTCATTTTGCAAGAATTCTCAAATATGCACGATGATTGCCAAGAAATTGTCGCCAATCATAGATTAAGTGAGTTGCTAAATAATTTCCAATGGAAACATAAATTCCATCCAAAGTCAATATTAAATTAATATGAGAAGTGGGTGTGTGTCAATGTGTTTGACAGGACGCGTCTTGGGAATAGTTCCTAAAAGTCTGAGAACTTGTAAGTAACACCAGTGTTAAGGCTGAACAAAAGCCTGATTTCCCAGAGCCCCCTGAATGGTACTAAATGTTCCTACGCTGTGTTGAAGGCAGTCAGGGTCAGGAGGGGTGTGGCATGGGGCCACCAGGGCTGCTTTAAAACCATAGAACACTTCTGTGTGATTGAGAGAAGGTACTCTCCCCCAGGCAGGAACAGCCCAGCCAGGGGGCAGAGGCACTGGCATCCCATTGCACTGCAGCCCAATGTGCTTCCTGGGCCAGGCGCCCTTACGCAGCACACAGCATCAGCACTCAGAGTAGCCACAAGTAGGAAGCTTGGGACACGTCCTTATCTGTGTAGTAATTACTGACTTCCCTCCCATGATCCCAAAGCCTTATTCAAGTACTCATAGAAAAATGTGGCATGGTCGCTGTCCTTCCTTTCAGAGAGGAGGGCAGCTAAACTCCCCCAGGAATTTTAGCATGGGCCCCAGTAACAAAGAGCAACCCTGGTAGAATAATGCCTCGCTTTCCCTAATAAGCTGTTCTGCTGCTCAGCATCACTTCCTTGTTCATAAACTCTGGCTCGCTGCAAGGCTTCTAGTAAGGAAACAGCCAAGGGCTCAATTCACCTGTAGGGCAGACACCCATCCTTTTCAAAGCATGATTGCTTTGAGCTCAGCCGCAAGTAGCATGCTGCCTTTCCCTGAAATGGCCTCTCTGCAAAAAACAGGTAAATTTTTTCCTTGACAAATATATGCCAGAATGTTAAACATTCTTTCAAAGAAAAACAAAACTGGATCTGAGTCACAGTTTGAAGCCTCTTAGAATAATTCTCTAATTTCAGTGTCATGAATCCATTCTGTTTTTCTAATAGCCGATGAAGGGAAATCTGCCTTCCTCATTTTTGAAGATGGCTTTGTGGTTTCTTTAAGGAACACCATTTTGGAACCAAGCCACACGGGTCCACTGAAGCAGGCAGCAACTCGGAACACAAGGTTGCTGTCAGAAGGGCCATGCCGCACCCTAGGCCAGGGCCTCCATGAAACTACAGAAAAAAGTAGACAAAAGATACTTCTGACCGTGATGGTTGGTGCTTAGGGATTCTAGGTGCGTCTGGTACTTCACCTTTTGCAAGAACTGAAAATGAGTTTTCTGCCCCTTGCCTTGGAAGACCCAATGTAATGTAAGTATCTTAAATGGATTTCAACT
Organism: Ctenomys sociabilis; assembly: GCA_004027165.1. Lineage (NCBI taxonomy): Eukaryota > Metazoa > Chordata > Mammalia > Rodentia > Ctenomyidae > Ctenomys > Ctenomys sociabilis. The sequence continues at coordinate 9,453 of PVKA01012165.1, read as the reverse complement.
GCCATGTCCCACAGCATGGGGCAGGCCTTTTGTGAAAAAGAACAAGCACATTTTTCATATTTTACTGATGTTTTACATTAATCATTTAAAAACACCATCTGCCTCCTTTACCAAGGGCTCCAGTTCTTGATTTAGATGAGAAAGCACAACAAAAATACCACAGACACAAAACCAAGCCTGCAAACACACTACCAGTGGACTGCAGAGGGGTCATCAGGGACCATTTGCCACTGCAAGAAGCTATGCCCCGTGAAGCAGCTGAACCACAAGCCAGGGGCCCACGGGAAGGGCAAGGTACAGGGGTCGCAGGCTCTTCCCAGGTGACAAGCGGTGGCAATGGGAGCACAGGACCGGATGTCTGGCTCTGTGGTACAGTACAGGCTTCTCCAGTTTACAGTGTCTGGGGGCTGCTGCCGCCGTTCTGCTGTATGTGCCAGTGCTGGACAGGACTTGTTTTCCTTTACACTGAAAAAGCCAGAACTGGGGCTGGGGCATAAGCACCTGCCTGGCAAGCTCCTGGACGTGAGTTCGAGCCCCTGTACTGCATGATGTGCCAGCCTCAGAACCCTGGGCATGCCGTGCTGGCCCTGAAACCAGGCAGAGTGGCACACTCCAGTAATTCCAGTGCTGGGAAGCTGAGAAAGGAGGATCACTATGAGTCTGAACTGCATAGTGAGAATTTTATCAATTTTTTTAAAAAGTCAGAACTGATGATATTTCCTACTGAGTCATCACAGGTGGCGCATGGCCACCTTGCTCTTATTGATCAAGGCTTCCAGAAAAAGCATGGAATCTAGCATCCTGAAAGGCAGGCTTGACCTGTGAGCAGTCTTCCATCTTTGGGTCCCTTTTCTCCATGCATTTTGCAAGGGATTTGCACAGGGATAGGCCAGGGGCCCAGAGGGTCAGTGTGTATGTGACCTTCGAAAACCAGCAAAACAGATCTCCCAGATGACTTTCTCCACTGCAGCAAGACTATGTGGTCCTCAGACTATTCTAATCCAGTCAGTGCTTACAGTTTTGGGGGTAATTTATCATCTCATTTGTCAAGGGTAGAACAGGGTCAATTGTTGTCTTTATCTTGGTGCATTTAAAATCAGGAGAAGTATTTATACCCCAAGCCCTCAAGATTTTGTCCTGTGTGGGATTCCTTTGCTTCAAAATTCTTAATATAAAGGCAGGCGCACTAACACATCACGTGCTGTAAAGTTCACTGGCCAATTTTTTTTTGTACCGGGATCAAACTTAGGACCCTGCACTTGCCAAACAGGTACTTATGTCACTGAGCCATCTGGTCAGTTTTAAATCTCAACTCCAACATTTCCCATGGATTCTCACAGGAACTCTGTAGCTCAAACAATTCAAGGCTTAACTGCTTTGGAATATGGGTGGAATGTTTTGGAGGATATTATTTTACCTCTGCTCCTTTAATGGTTTTTCCCCTGCCGCTAGTTTCTCCAAGTCTGCTAAGTTCAGTCTATTTCCTCACTCTGCACTTGTTAATTGTGAATATACCTGCCGGGAGATCTTATCTTACTCCCTTCTGTCCATAGTGCTGTTTGCCAACTCTAAAACTGATCCTTAATGTACAGGCTCAGATTCTTCTGCTTTCCATTCACAAGTAGGGCCTAAAAATGTTTGATAACTGTTTTCAAGTAACTTCAGACCAAAGACGGCGTGTAACTGTGATGGAACTGCGTAAATGCCCCCAGGAGGCATATAGAGAAGCTAGCAGGTGAGATTTCTAGGCACTACAAAAAGGAATGCCAAAATTTAGGGCCACACAGAGAATCAGATGCAAATTGTTGTCCTGAAGTTACATCTACAGCCATACCACTCTGAAGGTGCGTGATCACATCTGAAGTTAGAAGTCATCACTTGGTAAAATTTTTAAATGCAAAATTACACTTGTCAGTGCAGAACAGTAGCTGTGGCCCACTGTGTGTACCCCTAATTACGCCTTGCATAGCCCATGCTGTCTCAGGCTTCCCAGCCCATTTCCGACCCCTCATCTGTGCCTGAGTTGCCTGCATATTTACGCACAGAAATAGGGAAACATCTGTGAGACAGCGCCACAGCCGTGCGCCCCAGGCTTATGTAACCCACTGCACTCCACGTGCTCTCGGCCACTTTTTCACTGTCAGGAAGTTGCCATCAACAGTGACTGAGCAAAAACATGGAATTTTTTTTTTTCAAGTTTTCTTTTCTGAGTCTCTGATGGAAATTTGCATCAAGGTCATACTCAAGAAACCTTCCTGGAATAAAACCTATGATGTCAAACCAAACTAAGTGTACTTCCCTCAAGAAAATTACATTTGCTGAATATCGTGACTATGGCTTCTGGAATATTAGTGTGCTAGGCATATGTACTATAATTACCAATACTATAAAAAAAATTACTATTGAACTTGTCTTACAAAGGAAGCAGTAAGAGTCATCCCACAAAGGTCGCCTGTTTCATACAAGCTGAAGTCAGACTTCACTGCCAGACTTTCTGCCACCAAGGCTTGTTTCTCCTTTTTTTTTTTTTTTTTTTTCATATTTTTGGGAACGGTATATAGGGTGTTCAGGGTCTCACTACTAGATCGGACTTGCAGTGATTCACCTGTTTACAGCCCCTCAAGAGCTGGGATTATAGGCGCCTGCACCACGCCCACTCTCAATTTGCCAACTCAGCGTGCCCCGGGGGCGGGGCCAGCACCACAGGCCCAAGAATAGAATCCCTGGCCCTTGCACCTGCTTGCAGGCAGTTAAATCAGTTGAGCTATGTAGCCAGCCCTGTTTTTCCCTTTTGACACAGTGAACAAATATCTTTTATTGGATAGTTTAGCTTAGTGTTTTTGCTATAATTTTTCCGCCCATAGATTTCTGGTTATTTAACCCTCAAATACAGTCAGTGCAAGAAAGTCTTTTTATAAAAGTAGACTTTAAAAGAGAGCAGGCTCTTAAGCCACAGTCTCCCTAACATGACCTGAATCCTGACAATAATTAGGTTTGTTAACTGTGCAAACTGCCCGTTACTCCAGGGTAGTGTGCAAACAGGTTCAACGCCGCAGCCACAGAGCGTGTCCATGATGGCTCACGCATGCTGGCATCGCAGATTAATGAGCCAGACTAGAGATCTTGTAGCTGTCAAGCTGAGTTTTGAATTATAAGCTGCACCATCTCTGGGAACCAATTGTTTTTCCTAATCTGTTCATTAGAGGTAAAATGAGCTTCCTTCCATGGGGCTGGGGAGATAGCTCAGTGATCTAAGTGCCTGCCTGGTAAGCACAAAGATCCAGGTTCGATCCCAGGTACTACATGCTGTGCTGGCCACTGAAACCAGGCATGGTGGTGCTTGCCTATAATCCCAGCACTGGAGAGGCTGAGACAAGAGGATCACTAGGAGTCCAAGCCAGGTAGTAAGACTCCATACCAAGAAGGGAGCTCTCAGTGCAGCAAAAACAACCAAGTGAATTTGGCACTTCCTCCTAGGTTACTTTTCTCTGAGTTCTCAGGCAGTGTCATTCTAGCACATTAAATCTACAGAAGGAAACAAGGCACAGCTGCCTGCTGGCTGCAGCAGGCGGGAGGAATCAGTGAAGCAGTTGACACCAGACAGAGGGTCTCACCAGCACACGCTCAGTACTCATGCACTCTTGACAATTATCTGGTGTTGATGAAATCCTCAGCCTCGCTGGGAATCTTGGATGATAGATGGCGTAATTAAATTATTAACAACTTCATAAGCACTAACCAAGTGGCTGTGCTCCTGCCACTCAATTAAAACAGGGAAGCACATGAGCTGGCATTTGTAAACATCCTCCAGTACTGCCTCATTCCTGGGCTGTGGCCTAGACGTAGGGCTTCCAGACAAATGCCCCAAAGCCTGTTTCCAGAAGCACAGCCAAAATTTTACATAAAATATCTCACTAGGACTTCCCAGCAACATCAGGAGTTTACATCAGTCTGCCCTGCGGAGGGCCGGTGAATCTTACCCCAATTCCAGCAGCCTCAATCTGCTTGCTGCCTACTGGGCACTTTGCAAACAGGACTCATCCATGTCCCCCCTGCCTCAGGTGATCTATTGCTCTGTTTTTAGTTTTGCAATGTAGACAGGCCAGCTAGAACTCTGCCCCAGGGAAGTGGCATTGAGATTGTTCATAGGCATAGAATAAGTCAAAAGGGAAGAGGAACTTGAGAACGTTCCTCATCATGCCTGTTAGAACATGTAGCCCCTTTAGCCTCATGTGCTGGTGCCAGTCCCTAATTTTTTCAGAATTTATCTTTAGGACAGAACTAAAAGCTATGTGAGCTTCTAGCTCTAACACCCATGAGAAGTAGTTGGGCATGGGGCGGAGGTCTGCCATAACCACAGAATTTGTGTAAAGCTACTTAGGAAGACAAGGAAGGATAAAGAAATGTGTAAAAATACACAAAGAAAACAAGTTACTTTATAAAAATGGAAGCCAATAGAGAAAAAAAAATATTAAAACTAAATATAATACACTAAATACAATGTGGTAAGCAGAATTATTGGTCTCAATCTGTCACTTTCCATCGTAAGACCCTTGTCACACTCTAAAAGAGTGTGGATGTACTTTGCCACCCTTTATCCTTGGCCTTGGCCATAGGATGAACTTCAGCCAATGGGAAATCTGGGAAAGTAACAAAAAGTAGAGTCTTAAAACGTGCTGGGCCTGAGCTTATTCTCTTGAGCCTCTGTTATTGGCAGAAGGAGATAAACTATCATGGTCGCTGCCATCAGACTGGACCCTGGAAGAGACCCACAGAACAACCCAGAACTAGGCCAGAGCCTGAAGCCAAGCTCACTGTGCCCAAGTGAACACCACGCAACCCATGGACCCATGAGCAAGGAAAGCCACTAATCATGAGAAAAGCACTGAGATCCTGAGCCATGACACAGTGTTAGTGCAACAAAACAGAGCCATACACTCTGCAAGAATATGAAATGCAGAAAATGGAGAGAACACAGGAAGAAAAGCCCCCAACTAGCTCCACAGAGCCTCACCTAACAGTCACTGAAGCCAGGCCCAAGTGTTCTCTGTGACATCACAACTGTGCCAAAGTGACAATGACATCACCAAAAGCCACCTACAAAGTACACCAAGACCTTTTACCCCCAATTTGAAATGAATATAATTAATGATCCTATGAGGTAACTTTGATGATAAAGTTAGCTCTTTATTGGATAAGAAGCAAATTATGGGAAAATCTAGAGTTCTTAATCTTCACGTAGAAGCTTTGTTTTCACAAACTACTGTACACTCCTTCCACACTCTCCCAGATGCAGAAAGCTGCAAATGGATGTGCTGAACCTCAGGCAGTGAGCACACACCCACTAAAGAGAGGATGTCTAACCTCTCCTAGGAGCCTGAAGCCACTAAACCTGAACACATTAACTTTATAGGAAACATATATTAAGTGCTATTATCATAGTGCTACCTACCATTGGCTTTTTTTTTTTTTTTTTTTTTTTTTTTTTTTTTTTTTTTTTTTTTTTTTTTTTTTTTTTTTTTTTTTTTTTTTTTTTTTTTTGCAGGACCAGGGATTGAACTCAGGCCCTTGCATTTGCCAGGGAAGCACTTATTCCACTGAGCCATCCCCCTGGGGTTTTATATTGCTCTCCCTACTGGAGCCAGGATCAGACCTAGCTGGGCCAGTCTGAGGATGTGTACAGTAACTTCAACAAAGTCTTGGCTTTAATAACTTTATTTCAGAAGACTAGGCAAAACATAAATTAACAGAGAATAAAGTAGACAATAAACTCTAAAATCTCAACCGATATTAATGCAACTTTGACACTAATATGAATGAAGTACATGCTACTTCGTGTCACTTGGTAATAGATTGTGTAGACAACTAAAACAAAATTTGTAAAAGTTTGCAATAACCTCTAAGGCTCATGTGATAATGTTAAATAAAAAGGCACTATGCAAAGTGGTGTTTATAGTACGATCACAATGATGGAAAAGGAAATAGCTCAGGGCTGGCCAAACAGCTGAGTGGACTAAAGCACCTACCTAGGCAGGTGCAGGGGTCAGAGGTTTGATCCCCCACCTGCAGTGCTGGCCCTGCCCTCTGGGGTGTGCTGAGATGGCAATGGAGATTGGGCATGGTGGCTCTTGGGAGACTAAACACATGCAGGTCACTACGAGTCCTATCTATGTAGTGAGACCCTATAGACCTTTACTAAAATAAATAAATAAGAAAGAAAAAAAATCCAAAACAGCTCCACAGGACTGGGTTTAGGACATTATCAGCATATTATGTTAGCTTTGAGCAGTAAGGACCTGGTGGATTAACTTTATTTTTATTTTTCGTATTGAGTATGTATTTTACTCCAATGAAATTAAATATCATTTTAATTACTTTCCTAAATGACAACTTCGTTCTTTCTAAAATGTAGTGTTTCATTTTTTTCTCTTCTTTCTTCTGTTGGGTGTATTTTGTTCTGCTTTCTTCCATAGCTTTACCAAAAAGAAAAGAAAATTAATTCCTACTGCAGTAAAGTTTATGTACTGATTGCTAAATTCTCCAAAAGGTTTTATTAACAAGAACACAATTTTTTGTCCCATAGCTAAAACTACAGATAGATTTTTAAAAGGTTAATGCAAATCAGAATAATGAAATGATAAATCCTTACAAAATATAGAAAGTACTTTATCACCACTAAACATGAAAATGCCATTTAATTATTACAAAACAGGGAAATTTTGACATCACAACAGATATGAAAATATTGTCTCATAGATTAATGACATCTCCAAATTTGAATTATTTTTGGCAGAAGTAACTTGCCTACCTCAAAAGTTATATTCCAGTAAGTTATAAATGTTATAATCTCAAAAATTCATTATGCTCTTTGTCTCAGAGAGCTTGGAAAACATTTAATGGAATATCATGAGGGCCAAGGAGATAGCTCAGTAGAATAAGTGTTTGCCTAGCAAGCACAAGGTCCTGAGGGCAATCCCCAGTACCACAAAAAAAAAAAAAAAAAAAAATAGAATTTGAAGAACTCTATTTCTTCAAAGACAAGTAGAAAAAAATAGAATGATATTTCTAAGGCCACACAGAGTAAAAAATAATTCTGCTAAGCCCTTACTGATTTATGAATGCTTCCTTAGTGTACAATTAGGAACTTGAAAATGTGTTACCACTGGGTTGTATGGGGAAAATGCTTCTCTTTCTTAATCAAAATTCCCATGTTGCAGAAGTAATTTTGTAAAAACCAATACTGAGTGTTTTCATTTCCAAAGCAAACACACTTGAAAAAACTAATAGAATGACTTCCCACTTGGCTTTGAGGGGAGTTGCTACTAATGACTGTTGTTAAGCACGCAGCAGAAATATGGGAGCTACTTCCCTGCCTGGTAATACTAAGCTCAGAAGAACAAAGCATAGAACTTTTTTTAAAACTCTGCTATAGCTTTTTAGTTTTGAAAAATTCCATGTGCTTTCAATAGTTGGTAATTTTATGCATTTAAAATCTAAGAACACGCATTAAAAATCAATAGTCTCTCACAAGTACTATAAGCATACCTTTAAAAGCAGGGACCAAAGGGTACTGACACTTCACAACAGTAGCAATGCACGACTGCTGTGTCCCACTTCACACGTCTGCCTGGTTCTAGGAGGGCTCAGCAATGCTTTTGAGCATTTGCTTAATGTGTAAATTCTCCTGTGATCTGTAAGGTCCGAGAAACAGCAAAATGATTTCTTAGTTCAGCACTGTGTGCCTGTACACACACACACAGACACACACACACCAGCTATGTAGCACTACTAAGATCACCCTGAATTGGTATTTTTAAAAAAAACTGGGGCTCTGCTATGTGTTTCTCCTACCTCCTCAGTGAAAATGCTCCGCCTGGCACCCACAGGAGAAGCAGCAGAGCCCCCTGGCTGGTGGGAGGAACCTGCACGCAGTGGCGGATGCAGGGGTTGAGGGGTTGGCGACATGATGGGGTAGCTAACATGGCATCCTCAGTTCTTAGGCTGCAGTGCTGCCCACATCGAGCATTCTGAAGGACTGAGAGTTTGTCGTCATCATTGCTGTTGCTGCTGTTCACAGAGAAACAGCTTTTATCTCTCTGCAAAAGGGGATTTTTCCTAATCCCATTCTCTGCCCATTTCACTGCCTCTACCCTGGAGGAAGAGGAGCAACCAAGATTAGTAAACTCATGGTGCATGGAGAGGCTGCACCTCAGAAGCTCCACTCCACTCTTCCTCCAGAGGGGATGAATGCCAATGTCCAGCCCCTCTGGTCCTTGAGTTGACGCCTCCTGGCTCCCCCACTGCCAGCCACCTGCTGCATCCTCTCCTGCTCTTGCTTTCAAGTACCAAACACTGAACATTTGGCCTCTGTGTTATGTTTAATTTTGTATCCCAACTCGTTCAGAAACCAAACAAGTTCGGGGAGAATTTTGCTGCAACTGTGCTGAGGCAGAGCACTGAACTCACTCTGGGAAAAGCACCCTGCTGCCTCTCTGATCACTTGGACAACACACCCCAGCAGACCTGCTGCCTGATTGAAGAAGCCATCACCACTGTGGAAGGTGGAGTCCCCACTGGCATAATTTGCTTACTGAGGTCCATTTGGGCCGCCTTACCACTCACATTGTTATTTATTTTTTATGTCAAATCTTTACTGTTTTTTACTTTGAAGTATTATATTCAAAAGGGAACACCTGGGCTGGATGATAGCTCAGCGGCCTAAGTTCCTGCCTGGCAAGCACAAGGATCCAGACTTGATCCCCAGTTCTGCATGCCATGCCAGTCCCGGGATGCACAGAAAGATGCTATATCAAATAAATAAAAGTTCTTTCAGATTTTTTCTAAAGGGGAAAACCACTACCATTTGTCAAAGATTAACAATGAAAATGCACAAAGCACTTAGTAAATGCCAGCCACCATTACAAGCACTTCACAGTTGCAGCAATATCAACTCTTTGAATTCACACAACAACCTTGAAGTAGGAGCTATTCCTTCTATGACTTGCAGCGATTTTCTCCAGAGGCCTGCCTAGGATCTGCTCCTCGTGACGTGGTGCCCTCTGCTCTGGTCACCACACAGAGAAGGTGACCCTAAGGACAGAAACAGTAGAAGGAAATACATGCCATCACACCATAAAAGTGAAAATGAAATGCCAGGCGTAATGACCAATGCATGAACAAAACTTCACACCTGAACATTCTATTGGTCTTTCGTGTGTCTCTTAGAGTGACTACTCTTGTTCAAGCACATAAGATAGTTGAATGTCAACAGAGTGCCCACTTTTGACAGGTGTAGACAAAGGAAGGGTTGTAGAAAGAAAAAAATCATCATGTGTGTGTATAGACAGTACAGTTGGGATAGATAACGCTGTGCTTCTACATAATTCTATGAGAGGCAAGATCTGCACTAATGGTGGTTGGACAGGATATTATGTCGGCTTTTAGTGCTATGGT
>PVKA01012164.1:0-58630 GCA_004027165.1 Ctenomys sociabilis | reverse complement strand
TGCTTTGTGTACCAGGTATTTCTCTTCATATGTGCAGCACTGTTTTGCAATTACTGGCCATCTTTTACTCCTGATTTCCCTTGCAGAAGATTGATTAGCACAATCAGTCACTGGAAAGCAATTTTCATCACCAAAGGCAGCTTCTTTTCTCTCTTGATTAGCAGCCCTGCTGCAAGTTATTCAGGAGAAATAGATAATCCTTAAGAACGCTGCCAGACAAGCATCCTGATAAGACAAGGAGAATTTTATCTGAATATTGCCAACTGTGTCCCAGGTAGACAAATGATCAATGAAGACTTCATGTCTCATGTTTTACTTTTATTCAGAGACTGGGACCTTTAGCGTTGGTTTATGCCTTTCCTCATTTTTGTCTGAATTTTAACTATTTTTTTTTGCAAACACATTTTCTATGATTTGTGTTAAGAGAGAAAGAATATTTTCTACATTTCAGTATCAGAAATTGATTATTCCTTACTTCTGTATGCATATTCTGCCTGCAAGCCAAAAGCAGTGTCTGTATGAAGAATGAAATTGAACAAAGTTCACTTATCCACATAATTGTTTTTTTGTTCATTTAAGTTTTGTAATATTTTATAAATAGAAACTAGTTCTTGAATTTCAATTTGAAATAAATGTAGAAAGGGAATATGTTGACAGAAAAGGAGGAGAGGAGATTAATATTTGTTTCCCCCTAATTTTTCTATGTAGTACTTTCTCTGCTCAAAAGAAAGAATGCATAGGTGGAATAATGATAGAACAAAAGAGGGAACACATTTTGGGACCATATATATTGGGGTAAAACCTCCAACAGTCCCACTTCATTTCATAGCTGTGTGACTCTGTAAAAGACAATGAACATTTCTGAACCTCAATTGTATTGTCTATAAAATGGGCAAAATGTGAATTATGTTAACTAATCATAGATATTGTACAAATGTCAACTCATAGTAGGTTCTCAGTAAGTGAAATAAATGGTAGCATTCATTAAATCAAATTAAAGGTATACTTTCTGGACTTCAAATGGAGTTGAAAGAAGAGAGAATACGTATTTAAATAAGCAGACCAAACTCAGTGCTTCACAGGATGAGAAATAATTGATCATTAAAAATACGTGTAGGTCCTGCCCCTGGATACGCTGAGAGGGCGATTGAAACAGCGTAGTGGCACACCCCTGTAATCCCAGCACTTGGGAGGCTGAAAACAGGAAAATCACTATGAGTCCAATCCGTGTAGTGAGACTGTATAGACCCTGTCCTTAATACATAAAAAACTAATTACAAACCATTTAATGTCTTTTCAAATTTTATTTTTTATTACTACATACTTGCAGCACGTAAAAATTACATTGTCAATGAAGTGTTGATACATGTATATAATACATCTCAATTTTTTATTTATCCCCTTCTCCTCCTCCCTCGAGTCATTTAATTTCAAAAACCTTTAATTTCTAATAAAAATTTAACAACACAATTTACAATACTCTTTATCCTTTTCTTTCTAACATAGTGGTACATGCATGCAGTAGAATAAGTATCTTTCTCATTTCTCTAGTAAATTGTGCACAAATGACCCTTCTCCTCCAACCCTTGAGATCCCATTCCCACATATACAGTCCAATCTTTTCCATGACTTAATAACTACTCTGCAGTTTGCAATATTCACCAAATCTACCCATGGCCTATCATTCTTTATCTTACCTGTTGCTCCAATTCTGCCATCCAAATGCCATACAACTCACTTAGAGCTGTTCAATGGAGCACCTCATAAGCCAATAATCTCAAGCAAATTCTCCTACATACTTCTGCCCTAATCTTTCATCCCTGTTACACATTGACAATGAATTAGAGTGGCCAAGACCTGAAAGGATGCATTTTGAAAAGAAAATATACAAATGATCAAAAGTATATTACAACATTCTCAACATCACAAATCATAAGGGAAATGCAAAAGAAAACTACAATAAGATATTATTTTAATGCTGTTATCATGATAATTGGAATATTTTATGTACATTCCATCCCTATCATGCACTATAAATATATACTAACAAAGGTAAAAATACAGGAAAATAGCAATAGCATGTGGTGGCAGGTATTTGTAGAGAGAGAAACACTTATACCTTGTTTTGGCTCTAAAATTACTATAGTTTTATAGATCACAGCATGAGCTTTTCTCAAAAATTAAAAACTTACAGACTTTCCACTTCTAGGCAGAGAAGCAGAGGAAATAAAATCACTATCTTAGATATATATCATTATTCCAGGATTCATAGTAGCGTTATTTCCAATAGTGAAGATACAGATGAATAAAGTAAATGTTTGTATGTGCATACACAAATGTATACAATGAAATATTATTATGTGCTTTTTCTTGAAAGAAGGAAATAATTCTTTGTAAAATAAAAGTATTTGTAAGAACATAGATAAAGCTATAAGACATTATGACAAATAAAGTAAATCAAATGCAAAAAGACAAGTACTACAATATTTCAAAAGTAGAATCTAAAAATTTCAAACTTCTACAAACAGGATGTGAGGGTAATTCAGTAGAATAAATGGTGAGGGTAATTAGCAGGTATTAAGAAGTATTGTTCATAGAGTACAAACTCATAAATTTTAGAAATCTAAAGCACAGCATGATATATGCAATTAATAAGGGTGCATTGAATACTTGAAAACTTTTTTTTCAGAACCAGGGGTTGAACTCAGGCCCTTGCGCTTGCAAGGGAAGCACTTATTCCACTGAGATATCTCCCTGACCCCTTGAAATTTGTTAAGAGAATGGTTTGTACATGTACGTAGTCTCAACACATATACAAGAAAAATAACCATGAGGTAACAGATATGTGGCTTAGCCTGAGCATCAAAAAATATATATAATGCCATGCACCTGAAGTATATATAATTTTTATTGTCCACTAAACCTCAATAGAGTAGTAAAATGGAAAACGAGTTGAGAAGGGCTAATTTCTCATATCCAGAACAGTAGGGAAGGAGATTGTTTTGAGCAGTATTTATCTACATTCTTTATAATTTCTATCAGTATAATGGAGGAAAGCAAAGAAATATAATTTAGAAAACTAAAGAATAGTTTAACATTGTAAAAATATTTTGTGACATACTCAGAAAACAAACTCTGAAAATAACATGTGGTACATTTAAAATTTAGATTTGTTTTGTTGATATTGATGGAATACTTCATTAAAAGAATGTTTGAATGGGCTTTAGCTCGTTTTTACTCTTAGATATGGAGATAAACAGTTAATAATCAAGACTAGAATTTCTTATGTTATAGGAAGAAAAGGCAAAAGCTTTATGTTTTGAAAGTATGGAAATGGATACTCTCCAGAAGTGTAGGAATTGGGAGCTCCTCATTGTGATTTAGTTTCATGTCTTTCATGCTTTGGGGCATTTTTAGCTTACATTTTCAACCTCTGGAAGAGAAAGGCATAATATACCAATCAATTTCCTAAATACAAAATAAAGCCTAATTCATGTGTCATCACATGTGAATAAGCTATTAAGAGCTCAGACTGCTTGGAAGGCAGAATAAGTTACCCTGAATTACCAAGATAATTCGAATTTAAAAGAGTTTGCTACAGTTTTGAAAGGAAGGAAATATACTGAAGGAACAGATCAGCTTATGCCAAATTTAAATTTATAGTGTTCCAAGTGCTAGGAAAACACAAAACTGCAAAAATGGAAACAAAGTATGTAGAACGTTCTCTGAATACTTGGGTGTAGTTGATTTGGCATAATTTTGCAGAAATTTTAGCAAACAGTAGCCCTTATTCAAGATGCATGCAGTCAATTCAATTCCTTTTAAAATTAAAAAATAAAAAATGTGTAAAATTTTTGTAAAAGCAGCATCTTAATCTATGATATAGTTATTCCTAGTCACCAAGAGTTTGGTACCAACAATATACTGCTTACTAGAGGTACTGTGTATACTGTTTCTCAACCATTATTGCAACATCTGCAAGTAAAATTATTGTAATTAATACACTGAGATGATATTAATTTTACAAAATACAAATTACATGATTTTAAGTATGTAGAAGCTTATTATTTGAAATAGCTGTCACACAGGTAAAATGGAGTGTGTGACTGCAAGGACAACAGAAATAAGACCAATAATTTTATTACTTAGAATATTTATTGCCCTAAGAAATTCCACTGTGATCACCTTACATGGTTTTAATATATGGTGTTATCAGAACTAGGATATTTTATTTGATGATCACATAGTGTAGAGAGTTAAATTGTAACCTTTGTCTACATGAGGATATATATATATGCAATGTCTATCAAGCATTTGATCCCAGAATGTTGATTCCAGAAGACAATTCCCTTCTCATTGTACATATCGGATGTTTCTTGTCATATAAATTTCTCAAAATGTCTGCTACACTTAATGTGTGTTATGTTTCTAGTTGTACAAACTTCTACATTTAAGAAAGTAGGTACTATTTATGAGTTTATTTTTCATAGGTGTAGAAGCATATTCTTAAAATGCTACCACATCTTTTCTTTTCCCCAAAGATTTTCAAAAACTTCCCATTATGCATAAGAGAACATATCAAATATTAAATCTAGTTATAAACCAATTGACAGATGAAGGTTATAATTACTTTAACACTATGGTATCCATCTTTCTTCCATAAACTGTTTGCACTCCACTTCTCCTCCCTCCCTTTAATACTCCCTTCTGACCATTTTATTCTCTGAAATACCCAAGAAATTGTCTTACCTAAGGTGTTTGTATATCTTCTTCCTTGCTCTTTCCATTCCTTGTTCATCCTCACACTTAAACATATGCCATGTGTAATCATTTCCTATGGAGGATGTCCAGTATTTTCATCTGCTGTGTGATTCAATAGAACAAATTCAGTTACCCTTTGTGTGCCGCTCATCATACCCCTGGCTGTGATTATTTATGTGATAATATGCTTATCTGTCTCCACTGAATGATAAACTATATAATTCCCTAGACTTTATCTGTTTCACTCAATGCTGTATCCTTCAATTTTAGAGCAGGATTTAAATGTCTCCCAATGAATGTATTGATGTTCTCTGTACTCTCCTTTAAATAGACTAAGTATACTCCATCAATAGATCCCATAAAATGAATATAAATTCTTCTGTTTCCCAGTATATATTGTTCCCATGAGTTTGTGTTGATATTTTTCTTGATCAGGCAGTTATAAAAAAATATATCAAAGAACACTGAATTATCTCTTATATTATAATATGAAAAGTGTCATCGGGTGACTATTATTTGATTGTTAAATGGAAGGAATAAAGTACTCAGGAAAAATGTTCAAGACGCCAGAGTATTATTTGAGGTAGTAGATTTAGAGAAAATTCTCCTGTGGCTAGATAATATGTATATTTGATGTTCAAACGTATCTAACACTGCAAGTTGAATTGTCTTTGCTATTTATCACATTGCTATATTGACCAGTGAAATTTTGGGTGAAACAATAATCTATATTTGTCCTAGTCTTGAGCAAATTTAAGGCTTCAAGGAGCAGAGAACATGTCCCATATTAGGTTTGCCTGTGGTGGAGTTAAAGAAATAGCCTTGAAATGGAAGATGGGTGTTAAGAATGAATTTAAGGTTATCAGTTAGAGTTGAAGTCATGGTCTTTTTATTAAATTCAGAAAATTATTTGACAAAACTTTGGCATATTTACTAGGGATCAATATCATCCAGTTGTCTTTCTAAAAGTTTTTAATTCATGCCCCTAACAAAGAGTTTAGGTTTGTTAAAATTAATGGCATTACAATGCTGACACAGTGTTACAAGTGTAAGTTCTTAGAAACAAAATTCAGATATTAATATTAGTAATATTGTATAGGAATTGATGGAGAAGCTAAAACTATGGTACCCATCTTGGTTACTATTTTCTCATTGCTGAGAAAAATACTTGATGCCAAGAATTAAGGTAGGAAAAGTTTATTTAGCTCAGTTTGTGGAGGGTTCATTTCGTACTTGACTGGCTCAAAGGAGTGTAGCGCATGACAGACAGCAACAGTTCATGGCAGAGGAAGATAGCAAAAGCAACAAGAGCAAGAAGGGAGGAGCAGGGAGAGCAAGCCTCTCTCCCTCCTTTATGTTGTATGCAGGCTCTCCACCACAGGGCAGACATAGCACTCACACCCATAATCACAGTTTTGAAACATAAATAAATCAAGATCTCTCTTGATTTATTTATTCAGTCACTCCATGACTGAATGAGGCTTTGAAGGGACATATAGACACAAACTATAACAGTTCTCTGCTATAAAATATCTCTCAATTCCTTCAAAACTCATGAAAACATTTATATAAAAATTAAGTTTGCTCTTTATTGATTTATAGTTCTTATAGGCTATAGGATGGTAGGGTTTCATATTGTACATCTGCTACAACTTCTTGCAATATGCCCGAAGCCATATTAGATGCAATGAAATAGGTAATAAAACACTTTTAAATATGTAAGAAACTAATATGCTTAATGTAGGCTATAATAAGTACAAAATAATCATGTAAAAGAATCCAGATTTAGATAGACCAGAAGTCAGAAGTTAGTTTTCTTCCCCTCTTGCAAGATGGCAGGTGAAAAAACTGAGACGCCAGATACTAAAAGAAGAAACCCAAATCCAAGAAGGCTGCTGCCAGTGGTATGGGTAAAAAGGGTTAGACAAAGGCCGAAAGGCCAAGAAGGGGCAGCCCCATTGCAGTCGAAATCCTGTCCTGGTTAGAGGAATTGGTAGATACTTCTGATCTGCTATGTATTCCAGAAAGGCTTTGTAGAAGAGAAAGTACACAGCTATTAGAGAAAAGGTGGAGAAGAAAAAGTAGAAAGTTCTCGCTATGATTATAAAATTGGTTGGTGTGTACACGAATGGAGATACTCAGGTGGTTAAGCTTCAACACCTTCCTAGATACTACTCTACTGAAGATGTACCCCTAAAGCTCTTGAGTCATGGCAACAAACCAGTCATCATATGAGGAAACTTTGAGCTAGCATCATTCCCGGCACCATCTTGATCAACCTCAGCGGGTGTCATAGAGGCAAGAGAATGGTCTTCCTGAAGAAATTGGCCAGTGGCTTTCTACTTGTGACTGGGTCACTTAGCCTTAATTATGTTCCTCTACAAAGAACACACCAGAAAATGATCATTGCCACTTCTACAAAAACTGATATCAGCAAAGTGAAAATCCTCAAACACTTCACTGATGCTTACTTCAACAAGAAGAAGCTGTGGAAACCCAGATATCAGGAGGGCAAAATCTTCAACAGTGAGAAAGAGATATACCGAATCTCAGAGCAGTTTAAGGTGGATCAGAAAGCAGAGGAATCACTGATTTTATTTTTAAAATAATTTTATTGAGAAATAAATAATTATGAGAGTTTCAAAAGTGATTAGTAGAACAGTTTCAATAATTAATACATTGCATATTGTCTTAGTGGTTATTCATCGTACAAGAGGTAGACATGATATCCTGTCTACAAACATGATTCAAACAATTCTTTCTATTCATTGAATTAAGAGAATATAGCTGTATATCTATCCTAACAATTTTGAATATGCAGATACAAAAAGGTCATTCATTTGTATCCCTTTTTTATTTAGTTTTGTCAGAGAAGGGTATTCCATTGTCATTTAAATATTTTAGATGTGTGAATTCAGCAAAATATTCCAATATAGTCTAGTAGTTCATAACAATAGTGGGTTGTCCATAGGACTGGTAATGTCAGAAGTTGTTAAAATTGAGCCTTAAACACTTCAGCCAATTAATATAACTTTACTTTTTATACCTCATTTTTTATACTTTTCTGCTGGATAGTTAAGACCAAGATAAAGCCAGACCTATATTACAAGAAATGTAAATTTTGTATATAATATTGTTAGTCAAGTTCCCTCAGGATTTATCCTGAGACCCTGCACCGCAATCTGGAGATCCTTTCTCAGTGTCAGCCATATACATTAGTCATGGCCACTACTTGAGCAATTTAATCTCTGTGAAATACTGAGAGAATGTTTTCACTCCATGTGACTCTCCTTAGGCACACAATACATCATTAATCACTTTCCTCTGTGGCCCCATAATCTCCTTGGTCAGAAAATTTGGACACAACTGGAATGCACAGATTTTAACAAAACTCAAAGCTATTTCTCAGCTTCAGAGCTACCTGCAATCTGTTTTTGTTCTGACAAATGAAATTCATCTACATAAATTAGTGTTCTGAATTTATTACTAAGAACAATTAAATAACTATTTAAATGGCAATGGAACAGTCATCTCTGACAAAACTATACAAAAAAGGGGTATAAATGATGGACCATTTTGTATCTGTATATACAAAATAGTTAGGATACATATACAACTACTTGCTCTTAATTTAATGAGAAGAAAGATTTGTATTAATAGTGTTTGGGCAGGATATCATGTCTGCATCCTGTACTATGATTAACCACTATGAAGACAACAATATGCAATGTAATAATTATCTTAACTGTCCTATTAATTGGTTTTGAAAGTTTCATTGCTATTTGCTTCTCAATAAAATCTAAAAAGTAATAAAATTAAATTAAATATGAATATATCTAATTATAGTCTATTAAAGAAAAACTTCTCCACAAACAATGATACATTAAAAAAGAAAAAAGCAACCAGATTTAAGTATTAAGTCAAATATAAAATTTTTATTGGTAGATGTGACTCTTACAAACTTATGTTGGCTTGGTCTGCATGTTTATTTTTTAATTGAAGAACAAATAGCAATGAGACAGTTTCAAATAAAAGTAACAGTATAGATTCAATAATTAATACATTGCATATGGTTTTTGTAGCATTTTGTTGTCATACAAGGTGCGTATAAGATAATGCACTTAAAAACACTATTAGAGCAGATGTCTCTAATCAATGAAATATGAGAATGTAGCTGTACATTTATCTATTTCTTTAAAGCTAAATTATAGTACAGTTTCAATAATCAATACTTTCTAAATTGTTATCTTCCTAGTGGTTTTCCATAGTGCTAGAAGCTGATATAATATTCTATCTGACTACTATAGGTGCAAATCTTGCTTCTCATACAATTATGCAGAAGTACTGCATATTTATACTACCTGTACTGTTTATACAAACACATCATGGTTCTTCCTTTGTATCTCCCCTTTTTTTGTTTAGAAATGTCAAAGATGGATACTCCATTGTCATTCAACCATTATAGGTGCCTGAACTCAGCAACACAATCAAACACAGTCCAGCAGTCCACGACAATAGTGAGTTATCTGAAGAAGTCGTTGAATATAATCATTTACCGCTCAACTTATTATTATGGCCTTATTGTATATACCTAATATTTATACTTTTCTGCTGGATGGTTAAGACCGAGATAGGGCAAGGCAGATATAACAAAAGTGTAGCTTTTGTATCAGATGAGGTTAGTCAAGTCCCTTCAAGGTTTGTCTTGTAAGGCTGTACCTCACTCTAGATCCATTGACTGTGTCAGCCGTGTGGATGAGTCATGGCTATTGCTCGACCAGTTTGCTCTCACTGAGAGACTGAGAGAAAGTTTTCTCTCCCTGTGACTCTCCTTAGGCACACTATAGATGATGGGTGACATTCCCCTGGTGCTCCATAATCTCCTTGATCAGAAAATTTGGGGCAAAACTGAGTTTCATGATGTTACAGTAAAGGTTTCCCTATGTCCCGAGTCTTCACTGAACTTGAAAGGCTAGGGGAAAAATTTTGGCTGACCCTGGGGCCCTTCTATATCTCCAATTTTTTATCTGTGAACATAGGTTGTTAACCAACCCGGAGAGAAGATTATTAGTACCCTGCAAATTGTGCCATTCAGTTTGTCCTAACTATCTGAATAAATTCATTTTAGCTGTTCTTATACATTTCTATTTGTATTTCTCTTTTTGACTTTTTTTTTTTTTGTCTTTGTGAGACATGGTCTCACTATGCAGTTCAGGCTGGCCTTAAGCTCACTTTGTAGCTCAGGCTGGTCTTGAACTCATAACAATCCTACTGCCTCAGCCTCCTGAGTGCTGGGATTACAGGCATGCGCCACCATGCCCAGCTCCTTTTGACTTCTTATATGAGGCAGAGTATACGATATTTGCACATGTGTGTCTGCCTTCTTTCACTTAGGAATTTATGTTCAAGTTCCATCCACTTCAATTTAAATGCTTCAAGTTTATCAATCTTTATAGCTGAGTAATATTCCATTACGTAGAAACACCACATTTTTTTCAACCATACCTCATGTGACGGACATCTTGGTTGTTTCCAAGATTTTGGTATCACAAATTGTGCTTCTATAAACATAGGTACACATGTATCACTATGATGCGATGCTTTCAGTTCCTCTAGCAAAATTCTCAGTAGGGGGATAGCCGGCTTGAATGGGATTTTCAGTCCTACTTTTTTGAGAAGTCTCCACTGATCTCCACAATGGTTGCACCAGTCTACATTCCCACCAACAGTGGAAAAGTGTACCTTTTTCCCCAAATCCTCTCCAACATTTGTTGTTGGTTTATTTCTTTATGATAGCCATTCTTCCTGGAGTGAGATGCTATTTCAGTGTTGTTTTAATTTGCATTTCATGAATAGTTAGCAATGTTAGCCTTTTTTCATATATTTATTAGCTTCTTTAATTTCGTCCTCTGAGAGGTGTCTATTCATTGCAGATGCCCATTTTCAGATTGGGGTTTAAATTTGAGGGACCTAATATATCATAGTACTTTAAATATTCTAGAGAGCAGACTTTTGTCTGAGTGCTTATTAGGATTTTTTTGAAATTTGTGTGTTGTCTTTTCACTTTGTTTACAATTTTTTGATGAGCAGAAACTCCTCAAGAAGAGTTGATCCTAGTTGTTAATTCTTTGAAATGTTTTCCATGCAAATATATGTTTGTTCATGAACTCTTTACCTACCCCTATGTCTTCAAGTTTTCCTCCTACTTCGTCTTCCAGAAGATTGAGTGTTTCTGTTTTAATGTTTAGATCTTTAATCCATTTTGATTTTAGCTTAGTGCATGGTGATAGGTCTGGGTCAAGTTTTATTTTTTGGCATGAAGAAAGCCAGTTTTTCCAGCAACATTTGTCAAAGAAGCTATCTTTCTTCCAGTGAGCTTATTTAGTCCCTTTGTCGAAGATCAGATGCCTGAGTGTGATTGTAGATGCCTCTGCATCTTCTAATCTATTCCACTGATCCTGAGGTCTATTTAATGAAGAATACCATATTGATTTTATCAAAGTGGCTTTGTAGTACAATTTCAAGTCAGGAATTGTGACGCCTCCTGCCTTGTCTTTATTGCCCAAGATTGCCTTTGCTATTCTAGGTGTTTTGTGATTCCAAAGAAATTTTAGGAACAATTTCTCTATGTCTGGGAGGTATGTTGGTGGCAGTTTATAGGGACTGCATTAAATCTGTACAGCAATTTTGGGAGTATGGCCATCTTCACGATGTTCGTTCTTCCTATCTGGGAGCATGGAATATCTTTCCATTTTCTGAAATCCTCTATAATCTCTTTTCTTATGATGTTATAATTTTACATGAAAAGTTCTTTGATTACTTGGTTAGGTGAATTCCAAGGTATGGTCATTTTCCATGGTGTGATTGTAAAACGTATTATTTGTATAGTTTCGCTCTCAGTGTCTTTGTTATCTGTGTAGAGGAATGTTCTTGAATTTTGAGTACTGACTTTGTATCCTGCAATGCTACTGAATTTCTGTATCAATTCTAGGGGATTCTTGGTGGAAATTTGTGGGCCTCCCAAGTAAAGTACCAGGTCATCTGCAAATAGTGATAATTTAACTTCTTTACCTATTATTATTCCTTTTATTTTGCCCTCTTTTCTAATGGCTGTTGCTAATGATTGCAAAACTATATTGAAAAGGAGGGGTAATAGAGGACATCCATTACTTGTACCTGATCTGAGAGTAAAAGATGTCAGTTTTCCCCATTTTATAATTATATTAGCTGTTGGGTTGTCATAGATGGCTTTTATCAAATTGAGGCAGAGTCCATATATTCTAATTTTCTGTACTACTTTGAATGTGAATGTTAGACATTGTCAAATGCTTTTTCTGCATCAATTGAGATGATTGCATTGTTTTTAGATTTCAGTCTATTAACATAGTGTATTACATTTATAGATTTTCGAATATGGAACCATCCTTTCATCCCTGGGATGAATCCCACCTAGTCATGGTGCATGATCTTCTTAGTTATTTGCTGTATTCTGTTTGCTAGGATTTTGTTGAGGATTTTTGCATCTTTGTTCATGAGCAAGATTGTCCTGTAGCTCTTTTTTTTGTTTTGTTTGTCTTTTCCTGGTTTTAGAGTCAGTATATTACTTGCTTCCAGAAATGATTTTGGCAGGACTGCTTCTTTTTCAATTTCATTGAAGAGTTTGAATGATTATATCTTCTATAAATTTATTGTGAAATTCAGCTGTGAATCCCTCAGGTCCTGAACTTTTTTTGGTCATCAGGCTTTTTATTATGTTTCGTATTTCATTGGCTGCTATTGGCTTATTGAGAGTTGTTATACCTTCTTGGTTCAGTTTTGGTAATTTGTACCTTTCGAGGAATCTGTCCATTTCTTCTGAGTCTTCTATTCCGTGATTGTAAAGATTCTCAAAGTAGCTGTTGATAATCTTCTGAATTTCCACTAGGTCTGTAGTGATTTCACCCTTTTCATTCCTTTTTACTTTTTTGAAATTTTTCTTTCCTCTTTTTCATGAGGTTGGCTAGGTCCTTATCAAGTTTATTTTGTCTTTCAAAGAACCAACTTTCTGATTTGTTTTCTTCATCTCAGAAATTGTACCAATTTCTCAGGTACAAGTAATGGATGTCCTCTATCAATTTCTTCTCTAATCTTTATGATTTCTTCCCATCTTTGTGCTCTGGGTTTGGTTTGCTCTTGTTTTTCTAGATGTCATAGGTGCAACATTAGGGTGTTTGTTTTTTCCGTTCTGTTTTCCTAATGTGTGAGTTCTTAGCTACAATTTGCCCTCTAAGAACTGCTTTCATGACATCCCATAAACTTCGGTGAGTTGTGCTTGAATTTTTATTGAATTTTAGATATTGTTCAATTTCTTGTTAATTTCATCTTTGACCCTTTTATTGCTGAGTAGGGTGTTGTTTAATTTCCATGAATTTATCGGATTTTTCTGATTTCTTTTGTCATTTATTTCTAGTTTCATTGCATTATGGTCAGATAATATGCATGGAATATTTTCTGTTTTCTTGCAAACACTTATGCATGACCCATGGATTTGTATGTGGTCTCTTTTGGAAAATGACCTGTGTGCAGCTGAAAAAAAAATTTGTGCAGCTGTGATTGGATGAAACATTTTCTATTTGTCACCAGGTCCATTTGTTCCAAGCCCTGTTTCAGTTCTACTACTTCTTTGCTAATGTTTTTGTCTGGTTGATCTATCTTTTTGAAATAAGGGATGTGTTAATGTCTCCTGTGAAGATTATGGTCTTGGATATTAGATTTTCATGTCCATTAAGATTTGTCTTACATAGCTGGGTGCTCCTGTGTTTGGCGCATAGATATTTATGGGTGTTACCTCTTCCTCTTGAATTTTTCCCCTAACAAACATATAGTGGATTTCTTTGTGTCATTTGATCCTTCTTGGTTTGAAGTTGAGACTGTCTAAGAATAGAATTGCTGCTCCTGCTTTCTTCTGAGGTGCTGGGGCATGTACTATTGTTTTCCATCCTTTGACTTTGAGCCTATGAATGTCCTTCTGAGTTAATTGTGTTTCTTGTACCCAGCATATTGTTGGGTTGTGTATCCTAATCCACTTCGCCAGTCTCAATGGATTGATCATCAGAGTCCAGACAGGTTAAGGCACAGGCGTATTTTTATCATTTTCTTTGGAAAAGACACTGCTGCCATTCAGAGTTGCTTTTTAATGGATCACATAATGGGATTTGATTATCTTTACAAATATTTCAGCAATTTTCAAAAATTTGACAGTTTATTACTTTCTTATTAAGTGAATATGTAAACAGCTGAATATTATAGAAGACATCAAGATTGAAATTATCATGGTATTTTGAATTTTAAAATTCAAAATTTTAAATTTCGAGCTACATAGCTCATGGGACAAAGTCATTGCCTAGGCAAGAGCAGGGACTCAGGTTTTGTCCTGAACCACATGCCATGTAGGCCCTGTTTCCAGGCATGCTGAGCTAGCCACTGAAACAAGGTGTGCTGTCACACTCCTATAATCCCAGTGCTGGGAAAGCTGAAAACAGGAGGACCAGTACAAGTCTCAGCTGTGTAGTGAGACCCTATACCAAATACATATCAATACATACCAAATTAATTATCTATATTGCATTAAATTATTTTTCTATTCTTTCTCCTCAATCCCCTTTAGATTCATACTGTGAAGGAATTATCTGCTCTTGAATAAAATCTTGAACATATAGAGATTTTCCATTCTCTCATAAACAATGACAACATAAATAATTTTATTCTGTTTAAATCATGAAAAATTTGATTTCATTTCTTAATGAGTTAATATTAGTCTAGCACTATTTCAAATATAAATCTTACTTAGAGTGACTACCTCATTTCCCCAAATTCAAACCTGCTTCAGTATTGGAGGCCTGCTTCAGCCAAAGGACATGAACGGGCTTCTTCCTTCTTCCAATAATTAGTTGTTTGCTAATTATTATGTGGCTGGTTAAGTGGCTGGTTGATTAGAACATGTTCTTACTCTGGTGATAATATTCTCCTTATGATACTTCTTTCCCCATACTGTACACATTAATCAGGTCTTTTTGGTCATATCACACTTCAACACTTTGGCAAATGTAGTGCCTCTTGACTTTGGGCCTTTTAGCTGGTTAACCTTTTTATAAGGTCTTTATGTTTCCTGAATTAGTCAGTTTGAGTTGAGGTATATTCCAAACAAACAAACAAAAAATTGTACCTCAGAGTAGATTGGTTCCTCTGTCAACGTAATATTTCAATTTCAGCAAACTTTTACAACTGGCCGAACTTTGTTCGAAGAGGAACGGGCTATGAGGTATGCTATCTCTGCTCCATCATCAAGAAAAGAGGCAGTGCCAGCCACAGATTTAGGTGCTTGTTCTTTAGTTCCTAAAACTGTTTGAAATATATTTGAAACACTCCCTAGGGATCTTGAAGCTCTTCTCATTTGAATTGAAGCACAGCGCACTTAAATCTTGCTTAAAATAAATATTTTCATTAAATCATACTACTACATATCCAGTAGAATGTCTAAAGTGAAATAGAAACTACAAAATGTTAGGACATGAAACACCTAAAATTTTCATATGCCATCAGTGATAATGTAAAAGTCTACATAGTCACTTTGAAAAATATTTCCACATTATGACAATACTTTAGCATTACATACTAAAGAGAGACATATCCAATTTCTATACCCTAATAATTCTACTCTTCTTGCACATGCACATATGTCCACCAAAATTGTATGTGTTCACACTCTACTGGTAGTAGCCCTAAAATAAACGTTGCTTAATTACTTAATAAATTACATATATTGCAATACTGTGCAGAGTTGATCTTAATCCTCTCTATTGTTGTAGACACAATTTACCAAAAACCCAATATTAAGCAAATATACTTAAGCTGAAATATGTTATGCTGTTAAAAGTCAGAAAATGCACTGTAACTGGCTAAGTGAAGCTCAAGGGAGGAATTTGTCATGCTGGTAATGTTCTATTTCATGTTCCAGTGCTTATGTCATAAGTAAATTTAGCTCAGAAAAAATTTATTGAGTTGCATGCTTACAATATATACATTTCTCCTGTGGATATTATGCACAACTAAGAATTATAAGTAAACTTCAAAAAGCAAGAAAAAATAAGTTAGCTATCTTACCCTTTAAATCTCAACCTTTCACATATGCCTAAGGGTGGTTATCTGTTCACTCTGGAAGACCCAGAATCATAAAGCAGCCCTTTGGCCTAGACTATGTGGTTACCAGGCAACTATTTTTCTCTTCTCAGGCTTTGTGGCCTCTTTCTGAGTCCATAGGAGAAATTGCATTTATCATTGTGTTACATAAATGATACGCTTGGTACAAACATATCAGTGGATGGTATCTAACACAAAATTCTATTCATGTTTAGCAGATAGTGCAGTTCACAAGGTGTCATAAGTACAGAGAATAAAGGCTTACCAAATGGGAGCTGAAGCAATGATTATTTCCACATTAATGTTGGTGGGCAAAATCCAAGGCTTATTCTGGTTACAACTTCTGTTGAAAACCTTATTGATTCACATAGGATATGGCTTCATATAGCAATGATGTTGAATTCAGACAGGTTCACAATGTCATAGGAAGGTAAGCACTTCGAAATTCACAGATATTTACAGTTCTTTTAAACCAGATTATTCCTTCTCATGGACTCCAGGGAGGCTACACAGTGGAAAGACTGCCCAATTACTAAGATTTTTGGACAATATGAAGACATTTTATGTCTCAATATACTCATACACATGGATAAACAGTTTACCATTTGACACTGTCACCAACAGCATATGGGATTATTGAATTTCTCCCATTCCCATCACTATTGAGTAATATTATTTACTTAAATATATGCCATCTATATTATGTAACACATTCACCATTCATAGGTGGAAATAGCCTTTTAATGTTTAAAATTTAATATTAGAAAAATTGTGTTGGCCATAATATTTTGTTTTTAGGAAATTCTTTTTAACATAAAATGACTATTATGTTAATTTAACTTTTATTTTCTGGTGAAAATGTAAAAGAAAGATCATCTTTTGAAAAGAACCTATAAAGACATTGTCTTAGATTCTTCAATTAGCTTAAAAATTGACAGTTGTGCTAGTCTCAGATTGTCTTGGTAAATACTATCTGAAATGGTACCACTATTCTGTTCGCTGTATTGTCTAATTACAAGTTTATGTGATGGTAAATTATTAGCATTTTTAAAATTTTTAAATAGCTGGAATATGAAGTGATTCCAGGAGTTTTCTCATTTGTTGTTTATAATAATGCATATTGTAATTTCAAAACAAATTCACCTATAACCAGCTGAAATTATTATTATGATGTATGAGACTACTTCTAAATGAGACTTTTTTTGTAAAATACTAAGAGAAATGATGATGTTTTTAGAATTTTTACTTTAGTATACTATGAAACAATAAGATATTTCTTTTTTAAGGTCCTCCAAAAGTTATTTCTAGATGTTTCATACTTTATTATTATAATTGAGTTAACGTTAAGTCTTTCTTATACCAATATTACTAATTCAGACATGAAACTTTGTTGGTAGATTGGGGGATTTTATCACCAGAGGTAAAAGTCTGCTACAAAAGTCAGGAGCTTAGAAAGGTGGTGATTCAGTAGATCTTGGGGATGGGCAGGTTGTTTTACTGGATGTTTTGGCCTTTAAACAGTAAGTGGTGATCTTCTTCTCTAGCCATGACTTGATGTGATGTGCATGAACTATTGTTGCTCTTGGATCTGAAGCTCAGCATCAGCATGCATGTCATTTAGCTGTGATTCAGTGATGCTGTTCAGTGCCTTAATCTGCATCATCTGGGCTCTGAAGTAAACACCTCAGAGTTCTGCCAGTATGCCTTCCAATCTTTCTTGTTCATCTGTGACGTCAAGGTCCTAAAAAGTATGCTACAGGTCAGTGAACTACGAATTCCTTATCTAGAGCGTCTCCATGTGTCCAGTGATCTCTGGATTCAGCTTCTGGGCCAACAGATGAATCAGCTTTTGAATTCTTCTGGTGCTTCTCAGCCATGACTTACACTGGCTTTTTGCACCACTCAGGAACTTGGTTAGATGGACACTCAGAAAAAAATTCACTACTCTTCTGAGCTGGCTAGCTACTTGCCCCACAGGGCACTGATTTCCACACCATGGCTATTGTTCAAGTCTTCCATGTACTATATCTGCTTTTAAGTGCATTTTGGTCCAATCCACTTCTACTGACATTTATCTCCATGCTCACATTCAAAGCATGTTCCAAATAAAACTTGGTTCTGAAGTCTTTGATAGCCCAACAATCATTTTTAATCTCCAGGAAAATAATGGAATTCTCAAATGTGGCAGCAAGAATATTATCTCTTATCTTTTTCAAGGTCTTGAAATAGTGGTTGCAGTTGCAGGAGGGTCTGATCCCCTGCTTCTAGTACCCACTCTAGTACCCTTTTTAGATTTCTACATGTAGATCTCTACTGATTTGTTCTAGGATATCCACTCAGTCCAAGTAGTAGGCACTGTAGAAACTGATGCTATGCATGGTCATGTTCTAATTAACCACCAGCACCCCAACAGATCAGCCAGTAACTGCCACCGCTCCCAGGGGAGATTATTGTCATACTGTGACCATCTGAGCTCAAGTAGATGTATGAAGGTGGTGCCCATCATTAGTATGAAAGAAATCAATACCAGACCCTTGAAGGATGAGGTAGTCTTTGACTGCTCATAGTTGTAAGAAGTCAGCAACGTGGAGAATGTGCAACACTGGCCTGGAGAGCAATCTGTATACCAATTTTTAAGAGCTTTATTGAAGTACATTTACATGTCATATTATAAAACCTATCCAAATGTACAATTCAATTATTTTTAGTCAAATTCAGAGTTAGCTATGCAAACTTTATGGTTTATATCTAAAATGTCCTCCAAAAGTCCCATGTTTCGGAAAATGATTGGTTCACGGGGCACTAAACTTATCAGTGGATTCATCCATGGCAACTTTAGCAGCTAATTGAACTGTTAGGAAATGGGAACTCATTAAAGGTGGGTTACTGGGGGTGTGACTTGGAAAGGTGCATTCTTATCTCTAGTCTTCCTTTTTCTCTGTGTCTCAGCTGTTGTCCATTAAACAAATTTCATTCATAATTATGCACTTTATGAAGCTATTTCAGTCTTGCAGCAAGCTTACTGAACCCACAGGAAACTGTAAACCAAATGAACTCCCCTCTAAGCTGTGAGTATGTTGTTCCAGGAATGGAAAAGTTTCTAATACAGCAGCCATCCTATTACAATCCAAAATACTCTGACTTTCACATTTATATTCAGTGTAAAGTTCTACCCCAGCCCTGAGAAAGAGTATGCTGTTTTCATCTCTATGTGCAATTTTTCTATCTGCTTCATTGCATTTAGCTCTTTGAAAAGGTTCATCTCTGTTGAAGCGTATAGCAGTTTTTTTTATTCTATTGCACATTTATTGATTAGGGTGTTGTTAGATTTTCAGTATTAAGTATCAAGCTACATTGAATATTTGTGAAATAATGTGAGTAGATATTGTGTGAGCAGTTTCATTTCTTTTACACAGATTTTTTAGGAGTGAGACTGTAGGGAGGAATGCTAAATCGCCTCATCCAATATCAAAATTTCAGACATTCATGATGTTGGAATTCCTTGACCGTTCGCCATTATAATAATTGCTGTTTGTTTAAACATAGGCCCTGAGCATAGGTTATGAGATCAGAGAAGCCCCAACTGGAAAGGAAACTGTGAATTTTTAGGACTTGCCTAATGCTAATGGGCATTCAATCAGAATGACCTTGGATACAAGGAGAGGATAGAAAGATACAGCCAGGCTGTAAACTATCATGCTTCCTACATGAAACTCTAAAGTTCAGCAGTTTTTCAAACACAAACATCTGGTTATATTTTTGTATGTGTTTTATTGGTTTCCAAGCAATATTGAAATGGCTGGTTTTTTTTTTTTTTTTTTTTTTTTTTTTTGGTCTGTAAAATATATTTTCACAGGAATGGGACAAACTGGGTCCTGTACAGTAGACAGAGTCAGTCATAGGTCACACACTAGATTAAATTTTTACTTATAAAAATGTGTGTTATACAGATATCATTGTCAGAGATCATTTTGTCTTATTTCCTATTCATAAATGGCTGTTTTAATCATTTTCTAGTTAGATCACTGTGCTAGAGTAGGGTATATAGCAATTTTTTTCACTATTTTGAACATCTTGCCTTCTCTAAATAACAGCTTTTAAACTTTTTACTAAACAAAATATCAAGTCATCTACCTCAGGCACATACACATTTTCATTAGATATAAATTTACTTTATTAAAACAGAGCCTTAGGCACAAAAATGATCATTTGGAAAACTTAATTGGATAAGGCAGTGATATATAGATAGATAAGTTCAGCAATACGATTCCATGAAAATTTACTAAGTAGAAAATATAATGACATGTTTGATTATCCTTTGAATATATGGATATTTAATGCAATTATTTTCTTCCTCTCTGTATTCATAGGTCTATCTTCTCAGGTTAGATAGTCAGGCTAGTTTCTTTGGCTTCATTACTCTTTGATCATGACCTTGAAATTTTAAAGTCATCTAGTGGAGCAAACATAAGTTTTTTTTTTTTTTGTTTTGTTTTGTTTTTTTTTAAATGAAGCTCATCTTATTTGCTTCCATCTCTTAAGAGTAGTTATCCATCACATTGTTTTAAAAACAGCATTTCATATATAGTTTGTTATAATTGTGGTTTGTTATGGTGAAGAGTGTTTCAGGTATCTTTCCATCACTAAAAAAATGCCTGGGATAATGAGCTCAATAAGAGGAAAGGTTTATTGTTGCTCATAATTTTGGATGACAGAGTCATGGAGCTCTGCTGCTCTGCTTGTATTTGAGTTTATGGTAAAGTAATATATATCATGGGATTATTTGACTTATACTTCATGGCAGCTAGGAATCCAATTGAGAAAGATAAAATGATGTGTCTGCTTGATTTTCTTCCAGTACACAACTTCAGTTACCTAAAACTTTCCATTAAAAATGATAAAACTTTTTAAATGTTTTACTATTTCTCAATAACGCTGCTATAGAGCTCAATCCTATAACACATGTGCCTTTGGAGAACATCCAAAATTCAAACTTCCTCAAAAAGTAGATTTAGACTGTATTTGTACATGTTGTTTAGAAGTGCAAGTTACCTTTTTTACTGGGTTTTTTGTTACTTTGTTACTGTTCAATTTCTTTATTTTTTCTATTTAGTAGATTTCTCTGAAATATTTGTATTCTCTTTAAAATCAGTTTTGTACTCTTAAAAAGTTTCAAATGGCTAGCACACACACACACACACACACATATATATATATCCATAAATATATTAAAAAAGGAAAGATGTATGAGGGTATGAGAGATGAAAGAGAAAGAGATAGAAGACAAATACTTAACTGAAGTACAGAAATAAATTAGAAAAGGAGTGGAAGATCTATTAATATATTGTTATTTTATCATATAATTTTTTGTTTTGTTTTGTTTAGTTGGTGGAACTGGGGATTGAACACAGGCCCCTGCACTTGCCAGGGAAGTGCTTATTCTACTGAGCATCTCCCTGGCCCCTATCATATCATTATAAATATTTTAAAAGTTTTAGATACTACTTCTTAAATGTAAAAACACTCATCTGGAACTTGTAATGTTGGATTCTGTTTAATTTTATTACAAATCAGTGGATGGCTTATGGTTCAAGAAAAATAAATGACTCAGGATATATCTGTATTGTTCCTTTCTATTTCAAGTCTGCTGTTGGCAAACAATTTAATGAATACATATATCTCATCAATCTTTTAATCTCAAAACTTCTCTAGTCATTCTGATTTATATGAACAGTTAAAAACAGCTCTTTTAATACAAGGCTTCCTATGTGTTGAAAATGACCATATTTTCTAAATTCTTTTTCCATTCGCTTACTTAATTTATTTCATCAATGTACTCATGCACATTTAAACTGCACCTCCTGGCATACTCTCTAGGCATAAGCCAATAATGGTGAAATGTATGAATAGTGGATTCAATTAGACATTAGATAAATGAAAAAAAGCTCTTGGGCTACAAAATATTTTAGGGAACATAAGACAAAGAAACATACCATAATGTTATTGGAAATGTGTTATTGAAGTGTTAGAGTAGATTAAAGGAGAATTGAATGTTTTCTTGAAATAGTGGTTTTACATGCAATTAAAAGGCAAATACATTTTAGATATGATAGATACGGGTAGAAGCAAGGCATTCCAACTAGGTGAATGACACCTAAACAACATAACTATATTTTGACTGTTCTCTAGAGTGATGTAATGATACTGATGAGATACTGATGAGCTCAAATAGTGTTCTCCTCTGAATTCTACTAGAACACTGTATTTACATCTGGAGCATCAGCACAAATTGTCTCCCAGATCGGACTTAACACTTTATCTCTGCCTTTTTGAGGAATTCGTGTTCCTGTGCTCAAAGACATTGTAGTTGAAGTGAAACTAAATCACTCTCATAAGAGCAGAATAAGATAAGCACTGAACCTGAAAATCGTGCTCTTTTAAAGCATCTTTTAAACAACTTCTATGAAGAGTGACATGCGGTCTTTAAATTCAATTTCCTGAAAGAAAAAAATGAAATTAACTTTATTTTACGTTTATTATGAACAAAAAACCTGTAAAGTGGGTAAGTTTAAAAGTGGTACAGTAAAGTCAAGTAACTTAATTAAGTCTAAAAAGCTAGAACCACTACAGTTCAAAACTATGTGTGGTACGAATCAGTGAGACAACTCAATGGACTAAAGCACCCACTTAGGAAAACTTAGGAAAGCACAGGAATTTTAGTTTGATCATTGGAACCACATACTGCACCATCCACACTCCAAGGCTGGACTGAGCCCTCCAGAGTCTGCATGTGGTGGCACATGCCTGTAATCCCAGAAATGGGGAGGCCGAAAGCAGAAGGATCACCATGAGTTTGAGCTGTGTAGTAAGACCATAAAAAAAAAAACTAAATACATTAACAAAACAAAATTGTGTATGATAGACATCAATATCAAGGTTTCTTTTTTTCCTCCTTTTTTTTTTGCTGGTGATCATGCAACTGAGCTATATACCTGGCTTCCAATGTCCACTTTTCATATATGCCATTTACATCAACATAAAGGAATAAATACAATGTGTACCTATGTTTATAGCAGCACGATTTGTGACAGCAAAATCTTGGAAGCATCAAAGATACCCGTCACATGAGGAATGAGTGAAAAAGATGTGGTATTTGTATACAGTGGACTATTACTTAGCTATAAAGAATTATAAACTTAAAGTATTTATATTGAAGTGGATGCCACTTGAACATATACTCATAAGTGAAATAAACCAGACACACATGTGAAAATGTTATAGTCTCCTTAGTATAAGAAATCAAAAGAAGGAATACAGATAGCAAAATATAACAACAATTAAAAAGAATTTAGACAAACAGGGTAAACTGAACTGCATACATTGCAGGGTAATAATCAGCTTCTCTTCTGGATGGTTAACAACCTAAATTTGCAGATCAAATATTGGAGAAATGGAGGTGCTGCAAGTTCAGACAACATTTTGGCCCTAGCATTTCAAGGTCAGCGAAGACTGAGCACATAGGAGAACCTGTACTGTAACATCATGGAACTCAGTTGTGCCCCAAATTTTCTGATCAAGGAGATTATGGAGCCACATAGGAATGTGATGAATGATCTATAGTGTGCATAAGGAGAGTCACATGGAGAGAAAACTTTCTCTCAGTCCTTGATGGGGAGCAAATTGGTCAAGCAATGGTCATGAGTCAGCCACATGGCTGACACTGACAAAGCATCTACAAAGTGAGGTACAGGGTTACAAGATAAACCCTGAGGGGACTTGACAGATCTCATAGGATACAAAAGTTACATTTTTTTTTTGTTATATAGGTCTTGTTTTATCCTGGTCTTAACTATTGAGCAGAAAAGTATAAAAAAGAAGTATATAAAATAAAACCATAATAATAAATTGAGCTGTAAATGGCTCTAGTCAACATCTTCTCTGGATAACCCACTACTATTGTGGACTGCCTGACTGTGTTGGATTGTTTCGCTGAATTCAAGCACCTATAATAATTTAATTACAATAGAATACCCATCTCTGACAGGACTAAACAAAAAATAGGGATACAAAAGAAGGACCATTCTGTGTTTGTATAAACAGTACAGTTTGCATAAATATGCAGCACTTTCACATAATTCTATGAGAAGATAGATTTACACTAATAGTGTTTGGACAGGATATTCTGTCTGCTTTGTGTACTATGTATAACAACTAACTACTAGGATGATGACAATGTAAAAAGTATTAATTATTGAAACTGTATTATAAATCAGATTTTAAAAAAGGATAGGTATACAGCTACATTTTCTTAATTCAATGAATAGAGGGGTCTGCTCTAAGAGTGTTTGTAAATAGAATATCTTGTCTGCACCTTGTACAAGAAATAACCACTAAGACAATAACATTCAATGTAATTATTGAAAGTGTTCTACTAATTTGATTTGAAACTGTCTCATTGCTATTTGTTCTTCAATAAAGTTATGGGAAAAAAAGAAATTTCATTAGCTCATCGTCCAGGAGGCAGGCAATTCTGAGATCATGGCAAAGGTTGTTGTTCAAGTGTATTGAATACTTTTATATTTACAAATCTATTTACAAGTGATCTATAAATTCATGTGGACAAAAATTAATACAATATGTATATACTCCCACTATTAACTAACCCAGTTCATCAAGGTAGGGAATAAAAGATGAATAAAATACAAAAAGGGAATAAATATAAATTTGGCTTTGTACTACAATAGCACAAAACTTAGTATTTTTACTCGTTTAAGAATTCCTTCCTTCAAGATTTCCACCTTACTTAGGCCTCCGAGATGCCTCAGTGCACTGCAAGCCTAGGGACCAGAGTTCAATTCCAGGCACCACAGTACCAGCCTTCCCTAGGAGTACTGAGCCAGCCACTGAGTCTGAGTGTGGTGACACATGCCTGTAGTCCCAGGGCTAGAAAGGTTGAAAAAAGGAGGATCACTATGAGTTAGAGCTACATAATAAGACCTTGTGCCAAATACATAAAAATATAAAAAATTCCACCTACTTTGTAGACAGATATAAAAATTCCAAACTTGAGGCCTTTAGAGGTAAATAGATACAACTAGAGGCTATACTCATAAGTGAAATAAATCAGACCCACACATGTAAATATTGTATTTTCTCCATAATGTAAGAACCTGAAAGAATAAATGAAACTTGAAAGGTATAGTAGATGTGCTGGAATGGAGGGAGACTAAACGTGGAGGAATGGACAGTGGAGATGTGGGAGGGGAGGGGAAGGGAAGGATCCTGCAGGTGTGTGTACCGGATGGCTGAGCTGGTTGCACTACTGATTTTTATCAGTTTTTTGAAGGTGCCGGTTTAAGTTTAGAGTTTTCATTTTGACTAACTTTGTATGCTGTTGTCTGTGGTTTGGGCAACTGCACTGAGGACAATAATGCACAGTATAGAAACCACGGTTAAATACCTCTCACCTTGTTCAAATGTGTATCATTTCTAATGTGTTATCAATTATTATTGTACTCTCTTTAAATAATTTTATTGAATTTTATTTTGAAAAGTAAAAGCAAAGCAAGAACAAAAGTCAGAAACAAAGAAAGAAAAAGGGCACCATACAACAGTACAGATGTCACAGATTTTCAAACCAAGAATAGCTAATTAACAATGGTTGATGTATTATCTATTTTGTCATCATATCTGATGCGCAGATTAGCAGATATAGCTACATAAGATTAGACATATGGTTGGGTATTACAACTTGCTTTCAAGAAACCTTAAGTTTTTATTCTTGTCTCTTTTATTCTTTACTTTTTAAAGAGAGTATAGTAATAATTGACATGAAATTTAAGAAAAAAACAGTACACATTTAAGAGACCAAGATGTCAGCTAGTCAAGCAGGGACTTTGTGCTACACACTTCTGTCCTCAATGTAGTGGCTTACATCATCATCATACAGTTAGTCAACGTGAAAATTCTGCATATTAACTGCCATTTTCAAAAGACTGATGCTTTTAAATAGCAAGGCTCTAAAATAAATTTTAAAATAAAAAGTAAAAAGGACAAGAAAGAAATTATGGTTCATTGAAAGGAAGAGTTAATATTTAATTATTTGACCAATCTTTTATACCTATATCTGGTAATCTGAGCAAAAATTTGATAACAATATATACCAACCACGGTTAATTTTCTCTTCTTGTTTTGAAATTCTGTAGCATTAGTGTTGTATGTTGCTTTGTTTTTGTCTTTTTGTTATTTGCTTTTGCTTTTGTCTGTTTTCACTCTTTAAAGTAAAATTATTTCCTTATTCTATTCATAGTTTTTCCACATGTCAACATACTAGTGTATTAGTGCACATGCGTGCACGCACACACACACACACACACACACACACACACACCTTAGTGAATCACGGAATATTTCAGCTACCCCCATTAGTGCTACTCATGCATGGATGTATAAAGTAAGGAGAGGGCTAGAAGAGACAGGATGTCTAAAATCTAAACCTGATAATTGTTTTCCTTTGATTTCTCTACACTTAAACACTTATTGACTTTAGTACATAAATAAAAAGGAGTAAGTAGGCTGACACATGGGAGCTTTCTTTAAATGTGAATTTGCTGTCCCTAGCACTCAAGAATAGTGCCAATCCTTCAGAAGTATTCTTCGTGCTGTGGTTATTTACATAATGTTATTGTTTATACACATCTTGAATTTGCTGATTAAAGGAATATAGAGTCACCGAAGTCTTAATGGCAACATTTCTGAGACAGAATCTCCTGTCCTCTATCTGAATATATTCTCCTACCTGAGATACTTCATAGTTGGAGAATAACTATGAAGTATTGTTGAGCACAAGAAATACAAATTCAAGTAATTCTAACTGATTATTCTTGGACTTATGGTTTCATATTATGCGTTCTCTGATGTTTCAATATTCCCATACTCCTTTCATTAAGCATATCCCTATAGGTTTTATCATTTATACATAAAATCTCATTTATGTTTATTCTTTCCTCTTTACTGCTACCATGAGTTCTTGACTAAAAAGTTATTAATATGAACACATAGACTAGTAATCTACCATGAGCACAGAGTCATGGTCAATTATTTATTTATTTATTTGGTACAGGGTCTCACTATGCAGCTCAGACTTGTAGTGATACCCGTGTCTCAGACTCCACTTTGCTGGGATTGCAGGCATGCACTACCATATCCAGTTTCAGTGGCTGGTACAACATGCTTGAGGCTCTGGAGCCAGCATGGCATGCAGTATTGGGGATAGAACTCTTGTTTTTGCACTTACTAAACAGACCCTTAGACCACTGAGCTATCTCCCTAGACCAAGTTATGGAAAATTCTTTGTAAAATAACAAAGAAGATATACTATAATATGGAATTAAGGACATTCTTGATTGAAAGATAAGAAGTCTGTTTCTCTTATGACTTTACAATTAAACTATTGGGCAATTACAGGGAAACTATGAACATCTCTATACATACAAGTTCTCATACATAGAACGATAGAATTTGATGATATCTATTATTATATCTACATTCATTTCCAAGATTTGCTGCACAATTTGAATATAGTAACTGAGATCTTGATTATTTTCACATTTCATTTGATCTTCATAATAGTCTATTTTTTGGGAACCAGGGATTGAACTCAGGCCCTTGCACTTCCCAGGGGAGTGCTTATTCCACTGAGCTACCCCCCCCCAGCCCCTTCATAATACTCTTGAAAGATAGGTATTTTCATCCTAACTTTACTCCTGAAAAACAAGGAATAAGAACAAAGCAAAAAGTATGCTACAGATATACTACACAAACAAATTAGTTGTTTCCTCCTTAGTATTCTAATCACTTTATTATATTTTTCAGCTGTACCAAAACATTGTTAGTAGCCACAGCACCTTTCATCCATCAAAGCTAATCCCATAGAACATTGCGTTAGAATACTTGATATCTAGGAGTACTGCATAAATAATGTTGTATACTGGAGTATCAGTTGATTAAGCATCCTTAAGCTCAACATGGGAGCATTTTTAAACTCACACATTTGTGTTTCATTGCCCAAAATACAGTCTCTTCACTTCATGGGATCCACCAAGGAACTAAGTTTGAATAGCTAACACAGAACTCTCTCCAGTATTACGGCTTAACTCTATTCTATCTGAAGCCAGCTATTCATCAGTTATGAAATACTTCAAATACCGTCCTTGACATTGTTACCATAAGCCCCCTTTCCTTTTACCTATAGGTTTCTGACCAATTGAGTAGACTTCAGTCATAAGAACATAAGACTTTGATAAAAATTCCTGGATGAAAGAGAATTTTGCTTTGGAATTCAG
Organism: Ctenomys sociabilis; assembly: GCA_004027165.1. Classification (NCBI taxonomy): domain Eukaryota; kingdom Metazoa; phylum Chordata; class Mammalia; order Rodentia; family Ctenomyidae; genus Ctenomys; species Ctenomys sociabilis. The sequence goes on along the minus strand of PVKA01012164.1, from coordinate 30,347 downwards.
TTTAGTTTGGCTGAGTTTTGCTAAATGTGCTTGTTTAGTGTTTTTCCTAGAGTCTCTGTAGGAGATGGCTATCAAGTTATCTTTAATTATCTTTTCTGACTCTTCAGTCTGGTCTTGTATTCAGCATTTGTTTGAGATTTCTTCCTCTTCTGATTACACGGTTTTTAGATCTACTCTCCTTAATTTATTCTTCTTTCTACCCTAATCGAATACCTCTTCTAATGTTTAATTGATTGTATCCCTTCTCGAGTAGATTTAATTTCTTTGTAGGTCTCACACTTTTTGAGATAGAGTCTCACTATTTAGTTCAGCTTGGCCTTAAAATCACTAGGTAGCCAAAGCTTCATTTGAACTCACAGTGATCCTCCTGTCACAGGCTTTAAATCCTGGGATTACAGGTGTGCACTACCATGTCCATCTAGGGTCTAAATTTTTATTTTTCCCAAGAATTAAACTATTATTACTGTATATTTTTTTCCTTAAATCGCAGACATTTCCTTGTTTCCACTCATCCATCATCATAATTTATATTTTACTTATTTATTATGTTCACTTTCTATAACTATAAAATAAGCAGTATTAAAGTTGGATGTTTTACTTTTTACTGTGTTGCTTATTAACATAGTTCAAGGGCTTGGAACAAAACTTAGCATAGATTATTTCCTGCAAGTCATTTTTGGAATCATAAACTAAATAAATGAGTGAATGAATCTCAAACTTAGCATCTTTCCATCTTTAATTATTGAATTATAGCAATTATCTCCCAATATTTTTAAATAATATGACCTATGAAAAATTAGATCATGATACTAAAGTAAAAATTAATTTTCTAAAAGATTACACCCTAGAATATATTGAGTTGTACTTGGTAAGAAGAATATTAGATAACTAGTATGTTTGGGTAGACATGAGAATATCTTTTGTTCTAATTACTTAGCCAGCAGATTTTGTGGAATTGTCCTCTAAATAACATACTCATCACACAACTCTCTATACAGATGGTTTTATTTTAATTTGAGGTCCCACACCCACTTCTAGAAAGTTTATGTGGATATTTGTTGGTATGTTGCTGCACATGAAACTAATTTGCCTTCTGAAAGGTTTCACTACACAGAGTATGGCAGGTGGGATTCAAGTTCATCCTGTCCATTGTTTTGTCAGGCTGGTTACTATAGAGAGAGTCACATGGAACCTATTTTATTTTGAATTTCTAGAGCTGCATTGAAACGGATTTTTAACATTGTTTTGATAATTTTACTCAAAAATAGTGGAAATTTTCAAGATAGACTTCATGAAAACAAAGAAATGTACTAGTTGTCTATACTATGAAGACTAATAACAAACATTTACCATGTTAATTTATGAAATAAAGAGACACTGTCTCAATGTAGTAAAAATCTTTGTCAACAAATACTACTTTTTGAGGATGTTGATCACTAGCCACCATCTATGCCTCTTTTTCAGGAAATAACTTCTCCTGTAGCTTCTTATTTTTTGATTGCTGTATTTTATAACTTAAATGCCACATTTAACAATTAAGCCACAACATTAACATTTAAGCCACAACAAGATATTCAAAAAGACCTTCTCACTGAGATTTCAATCCATGCAACTATGTGGTTGGATAGAAGAATTATGCCAACCTAAATTTTACCACAACATGTAAGAAAAAAATTATCCATTAAAACTGAAAGGTTTTGAAGACCTATAATGAAAATATAAACTATTGATATTCATTGAGTGTCTGCCACATACCTGACATTATCTAACACATTACACTGCCTATCCTTCAAATCCCCATAATATCTCTATGGGCTAGGCACTGTTCTTAATTTTCAGGCATAGTTACACTAAATTCATTGACTATTTATTAACTAATGGAACCAGAATTCAAGATATGATTTCAGAGATTTTCCTCTTAATCACTGCATGACTGACAATAGAAAAGAATTTGATAATAAAAAATAAGATAAGTAAGCAGCTACACTCTTGATTTACTGATAAGAGACATCTGCTAAAATATCTGTAAATGTAATATCATGTATGCACCTTGTACAATACCAAAACAGTATGAAAACAGTTTTCAATGTATTAATTTATCAAATCTGTCTTGTTAAGGTGTCTTGAAACTGTCTGATTGATATTTGTACTTCAATAAAATAAAAAATAAGATAAAATAAAAATTAAAAAAAATAGAAGAGAATTTGGTGAAGGCAATGTTGAAGACAGAAAAGAACATAGTTTCAAAGAAGGCAAGTTGTTTCTGAATGGAATGGAATGAAGCAGAATGAGGTGGAATGTAGTGGAATGGAATGGAGTGGATCAAAAAGAAATAAGAATTGTGGAAACATATCTCCTAGGTAAAAGAGAAGATAGGTTGATCCTAAGAATTTCCTGGAATTAGTGTTTGTAGGAGACTTTTCTGGGTCCTCAACTCAGTCCAAGAAACCAGTATTTGTAATCCCAAAGTTATGTTACTGGAATCCCATCAAGTTGATTCCAATCTACCACTTTCAATGCAACCCACAGTGAAAATGAAGACGCTAAATTATATTTTTAATCACTGGGGAGTCGAGGGGCTCTATGTCCTGCCATGACATGGCTTTCTGGAACCCAGAGTGCGACCCAGGGCCTCACCCAGTTTTATTCAGTGGAGGAGTGGCTTCAGGATTGACTAAGAATTGTGGAAAGTAGATGACTACTGTGAGCTGAGCTAGGTGGGTGGCCTACATTTACCTCTGCCATATGCAGAGAGTATATGTAGAAAGAGTAATCTGCATTATATACTATTTAATGTTTTGGCAAGTCTAGGGCTTCAGCTTTGATGTAGTCTTTCAAACCCCAGGAAGTCATAGACTCTATCTAGACTCTATCTAGATGCTGGCAGCGTGGAGCATTAGCTCTACCGTGCTGTCTTCACCCAGCTCACATTAAGGAGCAGCAGGCTTACCAGGGAAACACGCATGCCACCTTCAAAGACTATCACTAGAACCTCAGCTAGACCAATACACATTGCTTAAGGCCAATTGAAGGATAATCAGAAGTCCTAGCCTGCTCTGTCCATAACAATACGAGGAAATAGTATCAGACTCAGTCAAAATGGAGACAGTCACTCTTCTTTCAAGGAAAGCTGCTCAAGTGGTCCCCACAATTCCCCCTTCTTTGTTTTGAAGAAGCTGGAGCAGTGTCACTTCTGGCCGCATACCTGTAGCTGTTGTTGGGCTGAGAATCCTCTGTGACACACTTTAATGAGAAGGATTATAAACAAAAGAATGAGTACACTAATTCCAATATAAAACCAAAAGTGGACTTAGAGATACACAAATGGATTCAACTTTTCTATAGCATCAGCAAACTTATCCCAGTCTTTAATCTGGGCATCAAATGTGGTCATCTTCTGTGACATTAACAATAACTTTTTCTGAAGAGCATCTATATCCAAAGTAATATTTTGATGGATAGCTTTTTGCATATGTTTCTTGATTAGTCCCCAAGGATGAAGATGTGTTATGTGGTAATGGGGTGATACAAAAGCAAGTCATATTATAGTGACATTTTAGACATTGTTGTAATTATAAACTTTCAACTTTGTCTCCCATCCAAAGGACAGAGGTTTCTAAAATGTTCACTCGAGTCTCCAATTTAACATCAATTTCTCTTTGAATATTCAAACTGTCATCAGCCATTCTTGTCCAATTGTCTACAAAGTGAGAAGCTTATATTGAATGAACTAATGTCGCAGAGCCAATAGCTGTGCTGGCTATCAACAGCATTAAGGAAATTATCCCCACTATAATTAATCCCAGCATCCTCTTGGTCCGTTTGCTAAATCTTTCAGTTAAGGTCTCTACCAAGAGGGAAGGAGTGAATGATACCAAGGCTCAGTTAGATTGACAGGAAGCCAAACTCCAGGCATTCTGCTCATGATTACTACCGTGGAGTGGTTTGAAAGATATTCAGGCATGATGCAATGGATTAGAAACAACTGGTACATGAGAACATATTTGGTTCCCAGCCTACCTTCCCTATCAGTAATACACGAGGATCATAATTACATATATTTACCTTTATGTATTTATGGTCTTGCAATACTACTTTGACCTCCCCCACCCCCTTTACTGGCTGTAGATGCCCAGTCTGCAGTTATTGGCTCTGCAACATTATTTCACTCAATACAAGCTGCTCACTTTGTTTTACTCTTAGATAAAACATCAAACCACCTCTAACTCTGCATATTAACAGAGAATTTATTTGTTCTTTACCAGTAAAAGAATATTTAAAAAATTGTACTCAACTTAGAATGAAAATAGGTCATTTTTGATAGAGTTTAAGCAAACTTAACATATGTATGACACACGTTTCTCTTCTTTCTTCCTGCTTTTGTGCTTGGATAGCAGCTTGTACGGTGGGCCCCATATCCATGGTGAGGAGTACTGATGGGCACAGCTTCATAGGTGTGCCCTTGACTCTAAGGAAAACAATAGCACCAATGAAGTAACTGGTGACCATATACAAACTTGCCTCTCTTCTTATGCCAGACTTCCTTAAGTGCTTCATTATGGTAACTCAAGAATATCCCAGAAAAGTTGGCCCCTTAAGTAAGTAAAAAACTACTCAAAAAGCCCAACTATGTTCATAAATAGGCCTACATTCCCTCTTGTAATGAGAAATAAAACACATATGCATGTGAGTCATGAACTTCTTTAATAGGTTTGGTTCTAGGGGATTATCATGAAATGCTACTATTGCTTCCTACATTTTACCTAACTCTAGGAATTCCTTTTCCTTATTGTAGGTTCCCTTGGCCTTGTTCCTTCTCTAAGCTACCCTTCTCTCTGATCTTTTGAGAAGTATGGACTAAGTTGTAAATCTATCTTTTGAAGTAGTTGGGTACTCTATCCCTTGAAATTATAAATGAAAAAATATATATGATGGAAGAAATGAGCTACAAAGGAAAGACCAGAATGACCTAGTCAAAGATAGAATTGTTCTTTCAAATTTACAAGATCATAATACTCTTACATTGATTAAATGGTAATGCAATTGGATTCCACAATGTGAAACTATGACTTTCAAATATTTCCTTAGATGCTTGCTGTTCTGGTGTATGTATTCAGACACTGGACCTTGCTTCACTTTTCATAAAGTATAAAACTCATTCTTTCCTGCTTTACACAGAAAATGAATGGGATTATCAATAGAACCTCTTTATGCAATCTATCAAGGAGCATTAATTTAGTTAAATTAATGAATTTTTAGGAGAAGAGGATATGGTTCAAATTTAAGTTATATTTTCAAACTTGTGTGTGTGTGTTTTAGTTCAGTGACCAGTAAAATTGTGAGATGGATTAAATTGTGTGATGGATTAAATACATTATTTTTATTTTACATTTTTATGTCAGATTTACTGGAGGATAATTTAAGTATAGTCACATAATCTCTTCCATATGCACATTTTGAAAACTGTATTTAGACATATTTCCACAAAAATATTCATAATATGGTATATTTCTTGAAAGTTCATTCATGCCCCTTTAGAGTTAACCTCTTCCAATTCCCAGGTACAGTTGTGATTTTTTTTTTAATTTGTTTTTTCGAGGATGAAATATTTAATAGAATCATACAGTTTCCTAACTTTTTGTACCGAGTCTCCTTCACTGAATCTAAAACATTTGAAATTCTTTCTTATTGTTACATATACTATTAGATTGTCCCCTTATAATGTGTTATAAGTAGTTTATTCATTCACCAGTTGAATGATATTTTATTATTTTAGTTTGGGGTTATTATGCAAAAAACTCTTATGAATATTTTGTATAAGTCATTTGTAAAACCATTTTCATTTTTCTTGAGGAGAAATAAATACTTATATAAGTAGGTATCTCTCTTATTTTCAGGTCAAAAATGTAAACACAAGCAAAATAAAAAAGGAAAGTCATAATTATAAGTATGAAAAGATTATTAATATTCATTTCAGCAATGATTTTCCAAATAAAGTAAAACAAATCATTAGCAGGAAGTGTCAGGTTGTGACATGAATTAAATCTTTCATTTGCACAAGACCACTATGCGTTTAAGGTCTAAAACTTTGATCTTTTATGAAAATTCTCAGAGAAATTTTAATGGTATCTAAGATGTTTTACTAACTTTTGTGAATTGAGTATTTTTCTTTTGCTTGTATATTTTAGATAAGATGTAATACGTGTTCCCTATAATGATAGCTTTCTTCTCTATCAAGGAATTTGAATTTAAATTTCATGATTTTGAAAAGTTCAATACCTGCTTTGAGAACCTGTGTTCTTGTAAGATGGAGAATGTAGAAAAAATGGACAGATTCCTAGGTACATATGAGTTGCAAAGCAGAATCAAGAAAATATAAAAATTCTACGTAAACAAGCTTTAGTCAATGAAATTGAAATTGCAATTATAAACTTATCAGCAAAGAAAATTACAAAGATTGATGGATTCACTGCTAGCTTCCACAATAATTTTAGAGAAGACTTAACAATGCTATTTCTCAAAGTTTTTAATAAAAACAAAGAACTAAAAGCCAATCTTCCTAAAGATCATAAACTAAAAATTCCTCAGTAAGATATAGGCAAAGAGAAGAAGATTATTCACCATAACCAAGAAGATTAATCCCAGGGATACAAAGATAGTTTAATATATTTAAACCAATAAATATAATATACAATATTAACAGAGAAAAGGACAAACATCTCGTGATTGTTTCAACAGATGCACAAAAAGCATCACAAAGTCCAACTCTACAGTAATTTGGAAAGAAAGATATTTATCCCAATACAATAAAATCCATTTATCACAAACCACCATCCAACATCATATTAAGTGGAGAAAACTAAAAAAAATTCACTCTAAAATCAAGAACAAGACAGATACATCCACTCTTGTTCAAGAGGACAGCAACGTGCAATATAGCATCCGTGGCTGAATAGGTTTCATCTTGTTATTTTAAATGTATACTGTTTCTAATATCTTTTCTATTATTATTATACTGTCTTTAAAATAAATCAAAAACTAAAAAATAAAAAGGACAAGGAAAAATTTGAGGTTTATTTGTGGGGCCAGGGAGATGGCTGAGTAGAATAAGAGTTTCCCTGGCAAGAGCAAGGGCCTGAGTTCAATCCCTGGTTCTGCCGAAAAAAAAAGAAAAAAAATTAAGGTTTATTGGACGGAACAGTTAATATTTGTTTGATGAATTTTTAAGCCTATGTTTAATAATCTGAGCAACAATTTTGAAAACAATATGCAATATAATAATCATTGTTAATTTTCTATTCTTGCTCTGAGTTTCTGCACCATTTGTGTTATTGTATGATGCTTTATTTCTGTCTTTGTCATTGTTATTTGTTTTTTTCTCTTTAAAATAAAAAAAAAACATAGCCAGAGCTACTATAGAAGGGAGAGAAATAAATGGAATAATGAGAGGGAAATAAAATGTGTTATTACCATTAGTTTGAATGACATGATATTTTACATAAAAGTCTTCAAAAACTCTACCAAAAGACTTTCAGATTTAATAATCAAATTCAATAGTCCAGCTGGGTACAAAGACAATACTCAAAAATCAATAGATTACTGTACATTAAAAATAAACTCACAGAGTGAGAAATTAGTGAGATAACACATGTCTCAATAGATCCCCCAAAATTGAAATGCATAGCAAACAATCTATAAAGAAAGCAAAATATTTTACATCAAAAATTATAGTACTCTGAAAAAGATTGAAGTGGATATTAGAAAATAGTAATCTATCCTTGCTCTTGAAAAATTAGAACCAAAATACTGAAAATGACTATACTTTCAAAATTGTTCTACAGATTTAATGCAATCCCAGTCAAAGTTTCAACAGTGTATCTCACAGAATTAGCAAATAAGTATCTTAAAATTTATTTGGAACCAGAAGAGCACTAGAATAGTAAAGGAAACTCTGACCAAGAAAGACAAGGAAGGAGGCATCAGAACCCCTTACTTTAAACCTCACTACAAATCTACTATAACAAAAAATAGCATGGTAATGGGGGAAAAAAAAAAAAACAATGCAGAAATACCTCCAGGTATGTACTCAATCACCTTATCTTCGACTAGAAGGAAGATAGCCACTTTAATAAATGGTATTATAATAACTGGCTTTCACATGCTGCCGATTAAAATTAATCCATATCTTTCACCATGAACTAAACTAAAATCAAAATGGAGGAAATATCTAAATATGAAAAAAGAAACACTAAGTTTTCTGAGAGATAGAATAGGTTAAACTCTTGAAAACATTGTTGTAGATGGAGACTTTATGAACAAATGCCATATCATACTGGAACTATCACAAAGAATAAACAGTTGGCATGTCATTTTATTGAAAAGATTTTGCACAGAAAAAGCAACACCAATATAGTGAGAGACAATCCACAGCAAGGGAAATTTCTTTCTAGCTGTTCCTCATACAAAGAACTATTATCTCGGATATAAAAGGAACCAAATAATAATAATAATAAAAGGAACTCAAATACATCATATCCCCAAAAGTTAAAGATTCAATAGAAAATGGACATCTGAAATAGACATTTCTCATATGAAGAAGTAGAAAGAGCAAATAAATATATGAAAAAATGTTCAACATTACTATCATTTGAGAAATGCTGTTTAGAACAACCCTGAGATTATATTTCATTCTAGAAAGAATGTCAAGAAATCAGGCAATAACAAATTCTGGCAAGACTGTGGGGAAAAGGGAACTTTTATCCATTGTCAGTGGGACTAAAGACTGGTAGAGCTACTGTGGAAGTTAATGTGAATACTCCTCAAAATTCTTTGAGTATAAAACTCATTGGACCCAGTTCTTCATCTTCTTTGTATCTTCCTGAAAGAATTAAAAGCATCATACTACAGTGACATATGCACACCCATGTTTACAACAGCACTGTTTATATTGGCTTGAAATAGGCAAAATGCCCATTGAATGGATAAACAGATGTGTTTCTTCAATGCAGTGGAGTACTACTCAGCCATAAATAATAAACTTGAGATATTTTTTGCTAAATACATGGATTTTGAAATCGTGTTCTTTTTCTATGTGTTTAGTATGGGATCTATAGGGTCTCACCACACAGATTGGACTCATAATGATCCTCTTGTTTTCAGCATCCCAAGCCCTGAGATTACACGTGTGCACTACCATGCCCAATCTAGGTCTCCATCTCAGCACTCCCCGGGGGGGTGGGGACCGGCATGGCACATCAGAGGTCGAACCCTGGTCCCTGCATCTGCATAAGCAGGTGCTTTAAACTCCTGAGTTATCTGGCTTGCCCTGAAACCTTCTTCTTCTTAGTTTTTTTTTTTTTTTTTTTTCTTTTTCAGAACCGGGCATTGAACTCAGAACCTTGCACTTGCCAGGCAAGTGCTTATTCTACTGAGCGATCTCCCCTGAAACCATGCTCTTAAGTGACATAAATGGGACACATATGCAAAAGTCACATTGTTCATCTGATGTGAAAAACCAGAAGTGTCACTGAAGATTAAAATATACCATACATATTGTGAGATAAGAAGAAAAATTTAAATGAGATAGGGAGCTAGGGACAATGAAGAAATGTGAAAGAAAAGAAAAGAAATGAAAATAAGACAAGGAAAGAAAAGAGAAGAGAAGGATGAAAAGGAAACAGAGCTTTACAGAGCAGAAAAGGAGTTGGGAAATTAGGGAAAGGAAGAACCAAGATATCACATACTGATACAAAATCCCTATGATGATTGTCATCATTGTGTATGCTTAAACTGTACCAATAGACTTAATTTCTGTGTGTGTGTATTTGTGTGTATGTGTGTGATGCCAGGGATCCATCTCAGGACCTTGATTGAGCTTGCCAGGGAGGTGCTTATCCTGCTGAGTTATCTCTCTGGTTCTGAACTTAATTTTAAATAGCATGAAAGAGTTAACTATTTTTCTTCATTATGAGTAAAATTCCTTAAGGCAAAATGTGTTGGTAGATTAAGAAACACAAATTTAGTTTAATTATCTTTAAATGGGGTTAAAAGGCAATGAACTGTCATAAGAGGCTTGAAAAATAAGTACAGTAGATAATTTTAATGTCTCCTCATCTTATATTCTTCTTCCTACTCTGGAAATCAACCCATGTATGAATGTATATGATTACAGGCCAAATTGAGTCCTTGTTGAACTTTTCAGTAGTTCATGACCTCATTTGTAGCATTTCAGTCAGGGTATTTTCTGGACAATTAGGCCAATAAAATGCCCTTCTGCAGAAATCTGGATTAGATCTGAGCAAAAGCTCTTTGTGTGCTAGTATTTGAGTCAGATATATTCTGAAACTGCGAGGAAGCTATTTTCCTCCTTCATTAAGCTGAAAAACAGAAACTGCATGTCTGCAAGGTAGAATGGTATGCAGGGTAAGTGAGAAGAGAGGGATGCTCCTAATGACTTTCTCACTCTTGGTTCCTATCTGTAGGTAGTGCTGATTTCTGAGGCCAGGACACTGTGTTATAACAGCTAAAGCCAAAAAACTTCTATTAAGTTTGTATTTCTTGTGAGGCTAGTTGTTCAAATTCTTGGGGTTCTGGTGCTTTCTGGGTGTGATAGATGAAAACAGGAATTTTAATTAAGTAAGACTGACTTCATATGTGGATATTATTTTTTTCATTTATGTAAGTTGCTCAATACTACTGAGAACTGTTTCTTTTCACTGTAAAAGAGAAATTATTATACCTTATAATACATCTAATAATTTCATAAGAAAAAGATATAAAGTAATTATAAAAATTCCCATTTTATGGTAAGGAAGTGATAATTATTGATTTTTGTTATTACTTATAAAGTCTGCAAAGTTTTCTTCCTTTTGTCCTTCCATCCCTCTTATTCCTTCTATCTATAAAAAATTTATATTCTATGTACTAAATCTTATGCTTACAATGTTTCATTCAATGCAGGTTGGAAATAGATTCCTTTGATTCTGTGAAATTCTAATTGAGAAGACAGAATCATAAACAGAGCAATAATAGATGCAAGGAGTGATGAAAATATGATGGAACTTCATATATTAAATTATTATAGTAAGACAATGTTGTCATGAACTACTCTCCAAAACTTTCCCCTTGGCTCAAATATACTCCTGTCATCACTCTTGGCATTTTCTTTTTAAAACAATTTTATATATACATATGTGATGACTAATAAATACATTCATTGTGGGTAACTTGTACATTTCATAGTGATTATTCTTACTTGAATTCTTCAGGAATCGCTATACAAATGTAAACTACTTACTTGTTCTCCTTCTTCTCTTTTCTGAAGCAGATTTGGAAGTCCTTTTACATGAGTGTTTTAGGGTGTATGATCAAATGTGTGATGTTTTCTGCTTCTGAGTGATGTCCAATATTGAGAAAAATATTAAAATTCATCCTCCTCCATTTGACTCATCAAATCAAGCATCGAGTGACTGGTACATTTTATTCTAAGTGAAAATTATCATGAAATATAAATGCATTGAAGCTGTTCAGGACACCAAAGCAGCTGTAATAGTGCAACTAAGGACATAAACTCATCTGTGCATAGAAGGGTATTCATATACAAGACAGCTTGAAGAAAGATCCAGCCCAGGTTCAAAAATCCCTTTATAAGCTCATTGCCAATTTTAAAAATAAATATGGCATTCACAGTACACATGCAATGATACTCACCTTTACTAGAAAATCAGTATGACAAGCTCTTTATTAAATCCTTCTTGAAATCTGGTACTTTCAACTCAGGTCTCTAAGGTTGTACATATTTTCATTGTGTTAAGCTCCGGGGAATAGCCAGGGTGGTGGGCTGCTCAAGTCCCTGGTCTCACCCTTCTAAAACCAACAGAAGGTTACCATATGGTCACCAAGCAAATGACCAAATGGTCTCTGATAAGCTTCCTCTAACAGCCTGTCAGATTTACTTGGTCTTTTCAGTTCCAAAGGCAAATATTTTCTTAACTTATAACCTAAAGGCTATATCCCACTAACTACCACATTTTGGTCAATTTCAGAGGTCTCCCATTACAGCATTTGAACAAACAGCAACACATGTTAAAAGAAAATTGACTGCTGTAAAAATCTACCTCTGATCTATACAGTTTCACTGTCTTAGTCCGTCAGAATCAGTGTTGAACTTTGGTTGTTTTTTAAAAGTAATTGTGCTCTGCCTTCCCCCATTTTTGCTTTTGCAAGGTCAGAAATATTTTGACAGGTCTATTGGTTTGTTTTCAATCATGCTGAGGTTGGTACAGGTTTCTGTTCATTAAAACAAACAGGTATGTCCACATGGGTGGTGGTAAGTATTTTTGTCCATTTGCTGGTAGCAGCTGAGCCTATTTGGTACTCACCTCAGGCTATAGCCAATAATTGGATCTACCATACCTTCTCCATAAGGAATCTGCCTTCAAGAGATCTCCCTGAGGAACAGATAGTAACAGGTACCTGAGGAAGAAACTCTATTTTTGTGTGAGACATCTAGTCTCTGAGAATACCTTGGATATATATAATTTTATAGTCACATACCGCTTAATGAATATACACTTGTAGAATTCTTCATAGCAAGTTGGAGTAACTACTGTAATTGGCTACTTCGTGAGGTTCTAAATGGAAATTTTAACTTCAATGAACCAAGGCATCATTAATTACTCTCAAATAGTTTCTTCAAGTTGTTTAATTGTCCTCAGCTGATGTGGAAAAGCTGAGGCATGACTGGTGGTGACTGATATGGGTGTCCTAGTTTGAGAGATCTGGGCATTTTGGGGCTTCAGAAGCCACATGTTCTTTGTAAAGCTGAGATTCAGCGTAATATCTGGCAGCTTTAATAGTATATCTCAGAGAGAGAGAAAGACTTCCTGTTTTCTTCTTGCTTAGAGATGACCTTTTGAGTTCTGAAACAAGTGGCTCCTCAGGAAAAAAAATATTCATTATTCTTAATTTTTTAATTTTTTATTTTATAGGAACTATTTTATTTAAGAGTCATGAAAAATATGCTAGAAAAGATATACTCTATCCAACATTAGACAATTCATCAAAGCTTTTAGTTATGTCCTGTCAATTTAATAGCTACAAAAATTGTCTCTGTCTATGAGAGAAAACTCACAGACTATTGGGACCATTTCATCCTTAGTGTATTAAATAAATGAAAATTTAAGATTGTAGACTATGGTAACGATGTCTAAGCCAGAGTAGAAATAGTTATTAAATCTAAAATTCTGATTCTAGTTTGAATTTATTTGTTTCTCCTTCATTGAACTCTTTCCCTTCTGCCCTATAAATTGAAAATATCAAGTGCAACAACATCTTTTTCTTGTTTTGTCTCATGGAAAGCTAGACATTATATTGAAGTGTCATGGAGTATCAGTTATAGATTATTGTAAGAGGACTCATTCATAAGATAGTAAATATATCGCTCTCTATAAAGAATTCCAGTATGCATTATTTGGTTTGATCCTAACAGCACAGTTACAAGCAATACATTTGTTGGCACTATACTTTTGCTTGATGAACTTAGTTCAAGATGCAAATCAAAATGGAGGTAGAGTTAAACTGATCCTTCTTGGTGGAAGCATGAGATTCTAAGATCTTATTAACTCCATTTTACTTAGGAAGTATACATTAGCTAGTAAGATAACTTCAGGGTGATTCCAGGCAATATGCTATTCTTCACATATACATTTCATATAAACCACTTTCAGCCCATCATTGCCTTCTTATTCTATACTACCCCTTCTTCTATGCAAAGTTTTGCAGTATTATCTCCTTTCAAAAAGAGTAAACCTAAAGTCCCTATTAACCTGAAAAGATGTTAGCCTAGGTGGGTGACAGATTATCATCAAATCAGATTTGGAGGTACAAATGGTTTTATTGATCAGTGAGACACAATCTAATATTTATGAAGAGAAAAAGGCAGAAAACAGGGACACTTCAGTGACAATGCAGAGGAGGAGTATTGTACTCAAACAGGGATAAGGAGACTTAGAGTGCTTGAATCTCAGGGTTGTGTGGCATGTAGACATAATAGCCAGAAGAACTTTAACAGGACGAGTTGTTCTTTTCTTTTCTTTTTTTCTTTCTTTTTTTGTATTTTAGGGAAGAGTCTACAGGGTGTTCACAGTCTCACTACTAGATCGGACTTGTAGTGATCCACCTGTTTACAGCCTCCCAAGTTCTGGGATGACAAGCATACACCACCATACCCAATTTCAATTGCTGTCTCAGCACATCCTGGGGACAGGGCTGGCATCTCACAGGATAGATCTTTCTAAATCTCCGTTTAGGTCCAGTTCTTCCACTGTGTTACAGTTCACAGAAAGAGAGTCTAGCAAAGATTTCTGTCTGAAGCAGAGCTGGGGAGAGGCAAACAAGCCATACTAAGATACTCCTCTGCAACAATCACCTGTTGTCATTTCTTAACCTTTTCAAATTCCCTTGATTTTCTTCTATTTGAACACTTTTAGAATGAGCATCTTCCCTATCTTTTCAGGAGATATCTAGGAATAAGCAAGTGGGAGGTCCTGAGAGTATGCCTTGTGCTCATTTGCTTCAGTGCCATTTTGTGTAAAATGGCCACTAAGGTCCCCTGCAATTGTAGGTGCTTGCTTTGCAGCTCATTTTAAGAAGTCATGAAGTATAGTGAAGCATGAGAGAATCGTCCTTATATGGGACCTGCTAAAATATTTATGGATCATTCTAATGGAAAAGGAAGATCTTTGAATTTCATTTGTACAGTCAAATGGAATCCTTCCTGGTCGGGAATTGCGTATAATCATGTTTGGATCCTTTTGTGATAGAGTCAAAAATATTGTAAAGTAAATACTGTATATAAAATAAATTATTCTCTATTAAAATTCAGAGTAAGAATGAACTAGTTCTTTCACTGAAAATGTTCAGTGCTGGCATTCTATGTGGCACAGAATTGTTTTTATTGCTATGGAATGCACAGTGTAAGAACTGGCTCACTTAGTATTGGTTGATGGTTTAAAAATATATCTTTTATTCTGAGATTTTTGAATAGTATAACCTGGTTTTAAACACAATTTATTTTTGATTAGATATAAACATAATTTTTACATTTACATAATTATAAATCAAGTACTAAAATGTCAATTTGTTGTTTGAATTTAGAGATCTCTGACTTTTCCTTAATGTCTTGATTTATAAGAACTAGAACACAACTCTCAGTTGATAGATGTAAAATCTTTTGCTAGATTTATACACGTTCACCAAAAGTTCTTCTGTAAATCACTTCTGAGTTTCCAAAAATTCTCATTAGTTAGTGTTTTGATGGTCTGACTGGAAAACACCTTCTCTTTTTGCTCTTAAATTCTGGTTTATCATTTTAATATATCACATATTCTGATAATTCTTTACTACCCAGCATTGATTTATTAGGTGACTGTAATAAATTTTTGACATAGATTTTGAAGGCTTAGAATTTGGTACATGAGATTTTTAAAAGGTTTATGGCTATAGAGCAAGTCTCAGAAGCAAGAAAATTTTTACATCCAGTATCTTATAAAACAAATCAAGAAATGGTAGACATAGAATTTGCATGTTTTCTTTCCACAGTGTTTTCCTGTTTCTTGCATTAAGACTTTTTAGAACAATGTATACAGTTGTTGGCTGGGTCTAAGCAGACTTCCACTGAGAAAATTACAAATGTTTGACCTGGACTTCCTGACATTATTATTGTGTGCTGGGCCCTTTGTTGAATTATAGAGGTAAGCATAGTTTCTTTAATTTGTTTCTCTCTTCCCTCGGTGTTTTTCCACAGTTGTATATAGGCTGGGACATATTTGGACTTGAATTCCTATTTGAAGAACTCCAAGCATGTGTTGAGCATCTTGTTAATTACATATATTTTGTAACTATTTATTGTTTTCCTAACTAGAGGCAATAGAATTAATGTCTATAACTTCTATCCTCTTGATTACTGCTGGTAACTGTCAGGGAGATTGCCTCTGAAGAGGATTATAGCAAAGCCTGAGGGCATTGAATACTGATTACCATTTTAGAGTAATATGATTATTCAAGGTATCATACATTATAAAGTGAAAAGATGGTATTTTGAGACCTGGCGTGTGAGTGAGAAAACCAGCTGACCCACTGGAACCTCATTCTTGCCAGCACCCAAGCCATACATGTGTATGGAATGTCTTCCATCAGACAGGGCTAAGGTGGAACCCTGTGGCAGAACTCCCTACAAAAAGACTAGAGGCAAGAACCACCCAGATAATCCAGGAGCAGAACATCTTTCCAGAGTGACGAAGTGGATTCACTTCTAAGGGCTGCAGCAGGAAGAAGTGGAGCACAACAGCCAAGACCTGGATGAATTTGAACTTGGTAGATCCGGACCTGGTGCTAAGGTAATGCCTGTATCAAAGCTCTCCACCAAAACTCAGAAGACAGTGCTATACAAATGACAAAGAGAAGGAGCAAAATGCATTCTTAGGCCCTGAGCCCATCCAGAATAAATGCAGAAGACAATAGCAGAAAAGAAATTGGAAATCACATACCTGAAATCTCTGAAATAAAAATATCTGAAATAAAGAAACAACTGTAGTAAAGAAACTTTCTACAGAAAGATATAGAGGAAGTCAGATCAGAAATAATTTCTGAAGTAAAGAAAGAAATGATAACTATAATGAAAGACTTATTGAGTGCTTCTAAAAAAGATACGGTAAAAAAGAGAATATAAAAATGATGGCCTCCTTGAACGAGCAATATAGGAAAGAAATAGAATGCATGAAACAAGGGCTGGCCAAATAGCTCAGCAGATTAAAGTGCCTGCTTAGGCAGATGCAGGGATCAGAAGTTTGAGCCCCTGGCATGTCATTCCCACCACCCCCTGGGCATGCTGAGATGGCAATTGAGACTGGATGTGGTGGCACTTGCCTGTAATCCCAGCTCTTGGGAGGCTGAATACAGGCATATCACTCTGATCTATGTGGTGAGACCCTATAAGCCCTTACTAGAATACAAACAAAAAAAAAGAAAAGAAAGAATGCATGAAGAAGATTCGAAGTGCTACACAGGAAACTAAAACCTCAATCACAACCTTAAAAAACCATTTGAATGGAAGTGACAATTGAATTTCCGACCTTGAAGACACCATTACAGCTAGTGAAAAGGTAAGAATATATCTCTTTAATAAAAGTAGGATGCAGAAAAAATAATTCAACATCTGCATGACTATGCAAAAATGAACAACATAAGACTAATAGGCATCAGTGAGAAAGAAGGAATAAATACAAATGATACATAAAGAATATGGGCGGGAATACTAGCAGCAATCTTCCCAAATGTGGGGAAACAATCTGACATTCAGGTAACCAAAGCATATGCAACTCTAAAGAACATCAACCCAATTAAAACCACACCCAATCATACAATAATCAAGACCCCAGAAATTCAGCACAGCAACAGTATACTAAAAGCCACTGGAGAAAAGAAATAGAACACATTTAAAGGAAACCCATCAAAATAAAGACAGATTTCTCTTAACAAACCATCA
Organism: Ctenomys sociabilis; assembly: GCA_004027165.1. Classification (NCBI taxonomy): domain Eukaryota; kingdom Metazoa; phylum Chordata; class Mammalia; order Rodentia; family Ctenomyidae; genus Ctenomys; species Ctenomys sociabilis. The sequence continues at coordinate 12,802 of PVKA01012164.1, read as the reverse complement.
AGTCAAGAAGAGCATGGAGCTCTTCCAACCCAGAATGATACACCTTGTAAAACTCTTTCAAGTTTGATGGAGAAATGAAATACTTCCATGACAAAGAACAACTAAAGAATTTCATGACAACAAAGCCAACCCTACACAGAGTACTAAAAGATATTCTAGAGAAGGATCAAAATGACCATAACTCCATGAATGAGAATGGAAAGAACTCATTAAATAGAGCAAACAATTAACACAGGAGTAAAAGAGGTACGCAACAGCAGTCTTTCAATTATTCTTTTTTATATAGAAGCAAAATATTTCCATCAGCATATTCTACAAATGGACTTCTCCTGTACCATATGAGTCATAACTCTGTCTGGGTCTACAGGATGAATATCAAAGAAAAGTAGTAACTCAGTCCCACAAGTGACATATGGCTACCAGTAATCCTCATACATACTGTCCTCATCCACCAGATACTAGAACTTTGTGCTATATCCTCTGCCTAATCTGGTAGAAATGTGGGTCATATATTTTCCATTCTAGTATTTTTGTTATGTTTTATTATTAGTAATTCTTTACTATTATGAAAACTTTTTCTTAGTTGCTATTTTTGTGTATATTAACCTATTCAAATACTGTGTAAGCACTCTAAATTGACCACAGATTTATGCATGTGATACACCACATTCTGGCCTCTTAGTTAGATTCACAATTTAATTTGAATTTTCAATATTATTTTGAAATATTTAAATTAATTTTAAATTGATTAAGATTTAATGAATTTTCTGAATAGTTTAATTTTAATTTCTTATAATATATACTATTTCTTTGACTTACAATGTATTATAAGACATGGTATGAATTTTTTCCTATTATTAGATACTATAAAAAGTATATTTCATTTTTCCATTGACTTAATATTAGTTCTTCCTCACCATTTACACACACATATACATATGTGTGTATATGTATATATCCTGACATAAGATTGATACTGTTTTGTGGAAATCTTCAAGGACATTTTGAATGGCTTCAAATTATATTTTACATAGTCCTGCATAACTACCATTTTGAGAGCTCTTTATTCTTTGTCCAGGACCATACAGCAACTTCTCTTGCCTTCTTTGTTATTTTCTATATGGTATGCCTGGAGGTAGTAAAATATTTTGAGCTTATATAACTGGTAAATATTTTGCTTTCAGTTTTCGAAGGTATGTTGGCTAAGTTTAAAATTCAATGAGGACAGATTTTTTTCTTTTTTTGTCTTTTGAATAAGTAGGTCTAGTTTCTTTAAAGCCATGCAGTAGCTAAAAATTGGATATGATTATAGATGAGTTAGGTTCTTACTCTCCAATTGCAGTAAGATGTGATACTTTCAATCAAGATAAGGAATATAATTTTTCTTACCCTCTGTTCATTGTTTTTTTCTAAGAAAACTGTCATTTATTTTATTTTTTAATTGGACAGTTTTGATAATTAATACTTTTTACATTGTTATCTTTCTAGTGGTTATCCAAAGTACAAGAAGCAGACAGGATATCCTGTCTGCATCTTTTCATTGTTACTCCAATTGGTTATTTATCATTTGTCCCCCATAAAGAAGTGGGTATCTTCTGTGTTGTTTGTTTATTTGCCTGGATATAGTTATGTAGTTAAGACTGGCATTAGATTCACAGTAATCCTTTTCCATGATCATCCTTCGTACTGGGATTGTAAGAGTGCACTACCACTCCTGGTTGACATGTGGCTGTCTAATATCCCCATAGTGAGTTCGAGACAGGGAAAGATGAGGAGTACTATGTGGGCATCTAGATTAACCTATCTGACCCCTACTTATAAATCTTTAATTCACCTCAGTCCTTATTGAAATTCATTTAATTACTGTTGCATAGTTGATGATTTTATGAGCACTGGCTTGTAAGATGTATGGAATATTGGGTTAGCCGAACAGAAAATCTTGAAAATCAGAGGAATGGAGCACATCCATTGAGAAGTGACACAGAAAGTATATTCTCATGAGCCACACATGTACGGTGTGTTTCATAGTAAACAGACTGTTAATTTCTATTTTCTTTTTTAAAGTAAAATATTTATTAGACAGTTAAAAAGATGATATTCCAGTTTCTGATTCTTTGGAGTATTTCACAGATTTTTTTAAATCATGAACTCTCTTCCTATCGTTGTGTCTTCAAGAAATATACCTAATTTATTTACCAGCAGATTTAGTGTTTCTATTTGAATATGTAATCCATTTTTACATTAGTTCAGTGCATGATAATAAACTTGGATCTAGTTTTTGTTTTTGCTATGTGGAAAGCCAATTTTTCCAGCACCATTTGTTAAAGAGGCTATCCTTTGTCCAGTGAGAGTGCTTGACCCCTTCGTCAAAGATAAGGTGGGTGAGTGTGTTTGTAGTTGGGTTTGCATCTTCTAATCTGTACATTTCTCTCTGAGAACTACTTTCATGGCATCCAACAAATTATAGTAAGTTGTGTTTGGATTTTTATTGGGGTATAGATATTGTTTAATTTCTTCTTAGGTTTCATCTGTGATCTATTGGTTTTTCAGTTATTTAATTTCAGTGTATTTATGGTGTTTCTCAAGTTTCTGTTGTCATTAATATCCAGTTTCCTGACTGTATGCTCAGAAATAGCATAGGATAATTTCAATTCCCTTTCATTTACTTAATCATTTTCTATGAACTCTTATGCAGTCTATTTTAGAGAAAATGCCATGTGCAACTGAAAAGAATATCTATTCAGATGTTATTGGGTGTAACACTCTGCAATGTCTACTAATTCCATTTGTTCATAGGTTTGGTTTATTTCTGCTGCCTCTTTGCTAATTTTTTGTCTTATTAGTCTATCTCTTTGAAACAATGGGTTTTGGATTCTTTTCTTTTTTTTTTTCCAGCTAGCTCAGGATGCCTTAAGGGTAGGTCTGGTCAAGGTATGAGGATATGGGGATTGAATCTCAGTATTCTGAGCCTGATTGTTTTGCTTAAGAAGGCACTTAAACAACTGAGCTAATTGGCAGGTAACCCAGGCAATGGTGTTTTTTCTTTTTTCTTTTTTTTTTTTTTTTTTTTTTTTTTTTTTTTTTGTCTTTTTTGAGACAGGGTCTCACTATGCAGTTCAGGCTGGCCTTAAGCTCACTTTGTAGCTCAGGCTGGTCTCAAACTCACAACAATCCTCTTGCCTCAGCCTCCCAAGTGCTGGGATTACAGGCATGCACCACCAAGCCTGGCTTCAGGCAATGGGTTTTAAGTTCCCTCATTAAGACTCTGTTATTGGTTGTTTCAATTTTTCATGCCCTTTAAATTTGTCTTAAGTATTTGCATGCTTTCATATTTGGTGCATACATATGTATGGTTGTTATCTTTTCCTCTTGATATTTTCTTGTAAAAAGTGTGTAGTACCTTTTTTTTTAATCTCCTTTGATCATTTTTAGTTTGAGGCTCACATTTTATTTGAACAGAATAGCTACCTGCTTTTTTCTGAGTTTGTAGCTCATAGAATATTGTTTTTCATCCATTGACTTTCATTTATTTTTTAAAGAATACAGTGTACTAAAGAAGCATTATTAATGACACAAAATTTCACTAAACAAAATAATATGAATTTCACAATTGACTTTAAGTTTGTGAACTTTCTTTTGAGCTAAATATGTTATATACGGCATATTGTTGGATAATGTTTCTTGATCCATTCTGCCAGTCTATTTCTTTTAATTGGTCAATCGAGGCCACTTATGTTGGTGGTTATAACTGACATGTATTGGCTTATCTTTGTGATGTGATTTGCCTGCATCATCTTGTAGATGTGGAACTATTATTTCCTTGTTCCTTGATATTTTTAAGAGATCTTCCTTACATGGGCACTAGGTGCAACAATGTGTTCGCGGTCTAAAAGTCAATCTTCAGTTTCATTCAAACACATCTGTTTGTTTTTAACAGAATTTTTAATTTACTGAATGTCACCTTGCATCTATCTCATGCACTCTATTTCTTTCCAATGTTGCTCTTTCAAAATTTCCATCATTTTGCTATGCTCCTCTATTTCTTTTATCAATGTCTCCTTTAGACATGCAGAGCAATTCTTTCATTATGGTTGTTTTCTGATTTTTTGTACCTGAGAGATTATTTTTGATATGATTTCCTCTGAACCCTCCTGGAGTTCTTTCTTTACTTCAGTTGCTATTATTGCAGAGATTTCAGTTGAGTGATTTCCAATTTCTTCTATGTTGATGCCTCTTGGACTTGTTCTGGGTGGGCTGGGGGCCTGAGATTACATTTTTCTCCTTTATCTTGTCATTTTCTATTTCAGGAACTACTCTTCATTCTGGATTTCTGTGAAAATCCTTGTAAAAATTTTATAGTAGGTAGCTATGACACTGCTATCAAGACCATTCTAGGAAATGTCTATTCTTCAGAGATTCCTTCTGTGTGTCAGAGATTCTTGGATTTTGTCGATCACAAGATTTTGGTTTCCTAATTAATTTTGAGTGTAAGGTTGTTTTCCATTTGTCACTGTTCTCTGTCTTTTAGTTAGGACTTTTGTTGGCTGGGAAGAAAGCTCAGTAGAATAAGTGCTTGCCTGGCAAGCACAAGAGACAGTTCAATCCCCAGTTCCGTGAAAATAAATAAATAAATAAATAAATAACTTTTGTGAGGTTATTGCCCCAGCACTTCCCAATATTATTCTTAGAGTGATACTAGGGGCTTAAAACATATATGATATTCTAGCTACACTTACACAATTAGCAATAATAATAATATCAAACAAAATTTAGCAATTGACAAACTTTGATAACTATTGGTTTGTACTTTAGACCACAAGAGCAAGCCTATAGTTTTGTAAGAGAGCAAATTTTAAATTGAGAGTTCATATGCAAATTCTTTTTCTTTCCTCTGGTCAGGCCCATTTCCAGTTTCCAGGTGATGAGTTAGTCAAAGGCATTCCTCTGTCCAATGTAGTTATCCAGGGTCCTGAGCACTTCTATATTAGTTGCTGGTTTCTTGGTTTAAGGCAATGGACTGGGTACCTGTATTCCTTCACCTAAGCTACTTACCTGTAGTTCTGAGGACCTATGTTCTCTGTGGTACAGGAGAATGAGCACAATATTTTTACTATAAGCCCCCAAGATTTTGCTAGGGTTCCTTAAAGTGTAGCTTTATAAGACACTGTGAGTTCTATCATTTTTCAAGGCCTCAGTTTCTCCTTATTAAATGACAAGGAATTTATCAGAAAACATTGATTCACTGCTTAATTATTTTTCAGTATTGTTAAAGCTGTAAAGAAATGATCAGTTAAATCACATTCTGACTCCACAGAATTAACATCCCGAAAAGAAAGTAGAAAATTTTTCTAATTAATCACACATGTAGGTAAGAAAAATCTGATCATATATCATAGAAGCAGAGAAAAATACAGCAAGTCACTTGCAGCCTTTTAATACTGGTAATTTTCTGACAGATTGATCATAAGTCTGTAAGAGAATAATATTATGTACATATTATTTTTCTATTTAGTATATACACAAAATAATCTTTCAGAAACAGTAATCTCCTTCCTACTATCCCAAAATTTTGCAGACATATCACTAACCTAAGTTTTATGGCATAAAATCAATGATTTGAACAAGAAAACACAAGAAAAATGAAATTGAGTCACAAAGGAAAGTGAAATGACAATGATAAAGCACTATCATATATATATATATATAGATATAGATATAGATATAGATATACATAGATATAGATATAGATAGATAAATAGTGTACCCCATTAAGAGTTAAATAACAAAATATGATAGTGATGGGATAATGTATTCTACACATTTATTTTAGATCTTGAAATATAGGTGAATTTGGTAGAGTAAGTGTGGCTTGGGGTCTTTTCAATTTATATTTTGAACAACATCGTAGATATAAATAAGAACATGGAGGAAGGTCCTTAGAGATCAGAAGCTAGCAAAAAGTGTTGTCATATTGAGCAGGTCATTATGTTCAAGGCAGTGCATTGCACGCAAGTGACATCTCCAGCCTTCACAGATCTTTCTTACTACTGTACTCTCTTTCTTCACTGAAAGATCTAAAATTGTCTTTTTCATCCTGATAATGCTGGCATGTTATCCCACAGTGATTGAGAATGTAGTTGTAATGCATTTATACCCTTATGCTTGGATATGTCCCAGATTTGCTCACCTCTATGTCATGACTGCCATGCTTGAGAACATAACTTGGGTCTTCTCACTGTCACAAGAGCTAAGTTAATGATCAAATATTTCTCTAGTGATAGCATAATTGATGCAGAAGGAAGACCTTTCTTTACCTTACAGACAGAAAATATCTAAGTAAAATTGAAAAAAGGGCCAGCCAGATAGCTCAGCAGATTAAGTGCCTGTTTAGGCAAGTGCAGGGACTGTGGCTGCACCATATGCTATGCTTGCCCCGCCCCTAGGAGCACTGATCTGGCTAATGATATGGGCGTGGTGGCACACTCCTGTAATCTGGGGAGTGTGAAATCAGCACTGGGGAGGAAGAATAGGAGGATAACTATGAGTCTGAGCTGTGTAGTGAGAGCCTGTAGCAAATACAAAAGAAAAAAAAAAGTGAAAGAAAATGAGATTATAACTAAAGATTTCTTTATGGACTAATCTTTAATTACAACCACATTTACATATGGGCATTTAAAGTGCTCATTTTATTCATATCCAGTATTATCTCTTTGCTTTTTTTTTTTTCTTGGAATTCAGTACATTTAGTAGACATGAGAGCTTTGAATATAATCACACAAATATGCAAATATAATCATGGAAAACATAATTACCACACTGATTAAAAACACAATTCTTCTGACAGGACCAAACAAAAAAAGGGGGATACAAACGAAGGACCATTCTATATTTGTATATACAAAACAGTTAGAATAAATATGCAGCTACTTTTCCATAATTCTATGAGAAGATAGATTTGCACTTATAGTGTTTGGACAGGATATCCTGTCTGCATCTTGTACTATGGATAACCATTAACCACTAGGATGATGACAATGTAAAAAGTATTAATTATTTAAACTGTATTATAAATCAGCTTTTACAAAAGGATAGGTATACAGCTACATTCTCTTAATTTAATGAATAGAGAGGTCTTCTCTAAGAGTGTTTGTAAATAAAATATCTTGTCTGCATCTTGTAAAAGAAATAACCACTAAGACAATAACATGCAATGCAGTAATTATTGAAAGTATTCCACTAATTTGATTTGAAACTGTCTCATTGCTATTTGTTCTTCAGCAAAATTTTGAAAAAAGAAACAATTCGGCAAGAAGATGAACTTGCTAAAAGAAAGAAACTATTGTAGCTAATAAAGCTGCCAAACCAGTGAATTTTTGAATTCATTGGTTTCTGAAAATCTAAGAGACTGGGTGTTTTAAAATATTTATTATACTAATACTCAGAAAAAGTAAATGAAAGGCATTTTATTTTATGAGTATTTAATGCATTTTATACACTGTCTTTTTTCCTACCTTTCCCATGAGGCCAGTTTATCTAGAGATGAGTGAACAAAATAGCAGTTGTCTCACATTCATTACTGTTTTTTTCCTATCATAATCATCTTAGGTAATTGATGCTTGGGTTACTGACATAAACCTCATTGGAATTCAGGACCTTAACTCTATTGATGAAAAGTTAAGATATAATTATAACCAAGAGGATTTCCAGTTTCACAGGAAATGCTTGTGGCACAGATATGTGCTTGGGTCTGGGTATATTCTGTTTGATATTTTAACAAATGAATTGAATAAATTCATGAAAATGCATGTTTTGTTAAAGGTTTCCATTGATAAAAAAAAGAATAACATGATAACTGACAGAGTTAAGTGTCAAAGAGAACTAGAGAAATTGGGAACGAAGAAGATAATACATCTACTATGTATCTATTTAAATGAGACTGAAATTCTGAGTTGACTCTGAACCAAGACTTTTGAGGTTGATGGGATGGTATGGATGTATTTTACTTGTGAAATTAGTATGAACTTTGGGTGGCCAGGTTTGGAAGCAGAGGACTGAGTATTTTTCCCCTTTAAATTAAGGCATTAAAATTCTAATCAACAATAGAATGCCATTAGGAGGTGGAACCTTTGTGAAATGATAGTTCTCTTTTCTTTTCAGGTGAATATTCAAGACCATGAGGCTATCCAACTTAGAAGAAAACTCTCTTCACAATCCAAGCATCGGCCTGGGGAGGTAGCTCAGTAAAACAAGTGCCTGCCTGGCAAGTGCAATGTCCTGAGTTCAATCCCCAGTACTGACCAAAAAAAAAAGGAATCCAAACATGTTGTTACCCTGATTTCAGACATGCAATCCCCAGAAGAGTGAGAAATAAGTTTCTGTTGCATAAGCCTTCCAGTCTGTGGAACTCCAACTCAACTCCAATTTTACAGCAACTCAACTCCAATTAAGACATTCACTTAAGATAAAAACAGTCAAGTGTTTATATATACACACTGGAGTAATATAGATAAGTGATAAGTCTACCTTAAAACAACAATAATATCAGTACAAAACAAATCTGAAATTTTGACCTCAACCTCAATATGAATCCCTAGTTTCAAGTGCAATGCCATAAAGTTCAATTTTAGAACATGTGATGATGTTTTATAGCAAAGTTTCCTTTAGGCAATGAAATGCATTCTAGAAATATTTTAGTAGAAAGATCTTGCTTTTTAAGTGTGGCATGGATTACTCATAACCTTATTTGTTTCATAGGAAGCCAGCAATATGAATGACACAGACAAAGGATCCACAGAATGATGTACAGGACTACAAGATAAACCCTGATGAATGCAAGATAAAGGAAATTAGCCCATGACACTGTGATTATATCTCTTTATTCCATGCCTATTTTGCAATTGAAATACCAACCACCTTCCCTCATCTAAAATTGGAAAAACAAACACCTTACAGATTTTGTGTAAAGATAGAAGTGATAGAGATTACAAAATTACATTAATACACAAAATACAATCTAATGCTAATTTTAAATCATATCTTCCAAAAAGGGGCATATAAATATTTTATCAGATAGAGAAAAAATGGCTCAAAAACTCTCATATACTCTTGTGAAATATAAATTGTCACAGGTAGTGTATAAATATCTTTCAATTATTAATACCTGTATTGGATCAAATAATGCTATTTTAATCTCTCTTTCTTTAGAAAAACTGGGACATATATCCAAAAGATTTTTGTAAAAATACTGTTTTTCCAGAATATTTTAAGTAGAAGTAGGACATGGGGAGCAATTCAAAAGTTTATTAATAAAGAAATGGTATGCAACTTTTAAGAAGTCTTTTAATATAAGTACTACATACTTGTTGAAAATTAGGTATTTAGTTATAATTTCCATGGCTCCTTTCAACCTATTTTTATTTTTTCTATCCTGGCTCAAAATGAACTCTATGTTGTCTTCCTCCACCACCGTGTTGATTGCCATAATCTCTACAGTTCCATATTTTTCATTCATCTATCTTTTCTTCCAAAATGAAGTCTCATGGTCAGGATTTAATTTCAACATTGAGTACAATCTTATTTTCTAACTGAAGTACTAAATAAAGACTCGGTTGTAAAATTATTAAATTTAGAACTACAATCAATGAATTTTTATTTGGGGTTTGAAGAATGCATTCCTCTGAGTTAAGGAATGGAAATTATGGAAACTCCCAGTTAGATTAAGCTAAATTGTAATGCGCTACTTTGAGATTTAAGGCCAAGTCCAACTGAAAAAAAAAGATTCTCCATGTTCCTGTTGATGTGTCTTCCACTTGAAAGAAGCAGAAAGACCTCTCTGGGCTAGAAAAAAGGTAGTTTCGGATCCTTGGCTCAGCACCACTGTAACAACATTCTCTAAGATAGCCACTACTGGGCAAAAAGAATAAAGACTTTTTCTGAAGTTGTTCTTTATTTATTTTTTGTGAACTAAATTGAAAATCAATAAATACGTATCATTAAAAATTGTACACAAACATTGAAATGTGAAAGATATAAAATGTAGACTGAAATTTACAGAAATATTTCTCAAATGAATACATAGGATGAAATTAATGATTGCACATTAGTTACAACCTAAGTGAATATAACAATAAAAATTGTCCAAAATTAAAATAAAAAAGTTTAAGGATCAGGTTCACTCTGTCAAAATCAAGATATTCAGTACAGTACAAGGTGCATACATGATATTATACTTACAGATATTACTATAGCAGATGTCTCTTATCAGTAAATCAAGAGTGTAGCTGCTTACTTATCTTATTTTTTATACCTGAATTATATCAAAAATTCAATAATTATTTTCCTAGTGGATGACCATAGCACTAAAAGCCGACATAATATCCTGTCCAACCACCATTAGTGCAGATCTTGCCTATCATAGAATTATGTAGAAGCACAGCGTTATCTACCCCAACTGTACTGTCTATACACACACATCATGATTTTTTCTTTCTACAACCCTTCCTCTGTCTACACCTGTCAAAAGTGGGCACTCCATTGATATTCAACTAAGTTAGGTGCTTGAACTCGACACCACAATCCAACACAGTCCAGCATTCCACAACAATAGTGAATTATTCAAAGAAGTTGTCGACCATAGCCATTTACAGCTCAGCTTAATATTATGGCCCCACGATGTATACTTCATTTTTATACTTTTCTGCTGGATGGTTAAGACCTAGCTAGAGCAAGACTTATATACCACCACATGTACTTTGTTTCTTATGAGGTCAGTGAAGTCCCTTCAGGGTTTATCTTGTAGTCCTGTACCTTATTCTGTAGATCACTTGTCTGCATCATCCATGTGGATGGGTCACAGCCAATGCTTGACCAGTTTCCTCTGCGTGAGAGCCTAGGAGAAAGGTTTCTCTCCATGTGACTCTCTCCAGGCACAATATAGAACTTCAATCTCTTTCCTCTGTGGCTCCATAATCTCCTTGTTCAGAAAGTCTGGAGCTCAACTGAGTTTCATGATGTTACACTACAGGTTCCCCTATGTCCTGAGTCTTCGCTGACCTTAAAGGGCTAGGGCCAAAATGTGGGCTGGCCTTGTGGCTCTTCTATTTCACCAATTTTGATCTGTGAACTTAGGTTGCTAATCATCCAGAAGAAAAGAAGATTAGTATCCTGCAGTATATGCCATTCAATTTGCCTTATCAGACTCAATTGATATTAGTTGTTGTTGTACATTTTCTTTTGTATTTCTGCTTTTCGCTTCTTATACTAGGGAGACGATATGATATTTACATATGAGTGCCTGGTTTCTTTCACTTAAGAGTATACGTTCAAGTAGCACCCACTTAAATATAAAGGCTTCAAGTTTATTATTCTTTACAGCAGAGTAATAAACCATTGTATAGAAATACCACATCTTATTCCACCATTCCTCATGTAACGGGCATTTTGTAAGTTTCCAAGATTTGGCTATTACATATTGTGCTGCTATAAACATAGGTACACATATATCACCATGATACAATGTTTTCAGTTCCTTTGGGAAAATTCCCAGTAGAGGGATAGCCGGCTTGAATGGGATTTCTAGTCCTACTCTTTGGAGGAGTCTCCACACTGACCTCCACAATGGTTGAACCAGTCTACATTCCCACCAGTAGTGCATAAGTGTTCTCTTTTCCCCACAACCACTCCAACATTTGTTGATGGTTGATTTCCTTATGATAGCCATTCATTCTGGAGTGAGGTGGTATCTCAGTGTTGTTTATAATTGCATTTCACGGATGATTAGTGATGTGGAACATTCTTCATATATTTATTCGCTTCTTTGATTTCGACCTGTGAGAAGTGTGTATTCATCTCAGATGCCCATTTCTGAATTGGGACTTTAAATTTGAGGGCCCTGTTATATCTTAGTTCTTTATATATTCTACACAGTACACCTCTGTCTAATTGCTTATTAGTTGGGCATGTTTCAAAATTTGTGGGTTGTCTTTTCACTGTGTTGACAGTTTCTTTTGACATGAAGAAGCTCCTTAAGAAGAGTTGATCCTATTGGTTGATTCTTTCAAGTGCTTCCTGTGCAAAAAATATGTTTGTTTATGAACTCTACCTACTCCGATGTCTTCAAAGTCTCCTATTTTCTCTTCCAGGAGATTGAGTGTTTCTCTTTTAATGTTTAGATCTTTAATCCATTTTGACTTTAACTTAGTGCATGGTGATAGAGCTCGGTCAAGTATTAGTTTGTGGCATGTAGAAAGACATGTTTTCCAGCAACATTTGTTCAAGAGACTATCTTTCCTCCAGTGAGCTTGCTTAGCCCCTTTGTCGAAGAACAGATGGCTGAGTATGATTGTAGATGCCTCTGCATCTTCTAGTCTATTCCGCTGATCCTCAGCTCTATTTTGTTGACAATACCATGTTGATTTTATCACAGCAGCTTTGTAGTACAATTTCAAATCAGGAATTATGATGCCTCCTGCCTTGCTTTATTGGCCAAGATTGCCTTTGCTATTGTAGCTCGTTTGTGGTTCCAAATAAATGATAGGTTGTTTCCAAGATTTTGCTATCACACATTGTGCTGCTATAAACATAGGTATACATATATCTCTATGGTACAGTGTATCCAAATCCTTTGGGAAAATTCCCAGTAGGGGGATAGCTGGCTTGAATGGGATTTCTAGTCCTATTCTTTTGAGGAGTCTCCACACTGACCTCCACAATGGTTGTACCAGTCTACATTCCCACCAGCAGTGGAGAAGTGTTCCCTTTTCCCCACAACCTCTCCAACATTTGTTGTTGGTTGATTTCCTTA